>BMAW01128705.1:500408-610442 GCA_019974015.1 Nephila pilipes | reverse complement strand
GTATTATTTTTTTGATTTTATTCATGAAAATAAGAATAAAAACAGTGGAGATGCTATTCAAAGTTGAAATCACTAAAAGTAAAAGGTAAAATCTATGAATGTTCAACTGAGAAATACGGCTTTTTTTTTTTTTTTTTTCCGTCTCATTTTATAAAACATTTTCGTTTTTCTTTCTGTTTTAGAAAAATGTCTTATCTTCAAACTAGATCTTTGTTCCATTCAACCAAAGACTAGAATTTTTCATATTGTGCTATCTAATATTGTTCTTCAGAATTTTGAGTGATGTATATTCAGTTTATTTAATCCCTTGCTCTTTATCCAAATTTTATTCTTGAATATGCAACAATTGATATTTCATCAATTTTTTCATCATTTGCAGTTTAAGGATTTAGTACTTACTTTTATTCCAATGTATATAAATAACTGCTTCTCTCTTTTATTCTTTATTTTTTTTGATGCTAAAACGAAAGTTGAAATTGAGAGTTTGTAAATCTTACTACGAAAAAAAATAATTTATTCTTTATTTTCGTGATACTTATTGAGACGACACAATCGAAAACATACATATGTGCGTGTGTGCGTGTGTGCGTGTGTGTGTGTGTGCGTGTGCGTGTGTGTGTGTGTGTGTGTGTGTGTGTGTGCGTGCGTGTGTGTAATTATTATCTATATTAATCTAAAATGTGATTTAAAATTAAGTAAAAGTAAAGTTTTATTTTAATTGAAATTTTGCGATGGTGGTAAAATTATTGTAGCTCGGTATTTTTTGAAAACTGATCGTATTAAAAGAACATACTATTTAATTTGCAGAAACAAATATTCAATTTAATAACCTTCATTCATAACTTAATGTTTACTATTATACAATAACATAAACGACATTTGGCAAATTAATTTTGGCAACATAAAAGTAAGTAGATATGCAAATATTCAAGCGAATAAAAACGAGAATACGAAGCGGAAAGAATTTTAATGGGGGGGGGGAGAGAAGAAATATATTTATACATTTTTGAAAATTTGTTCTTTTCACATTTGAAATATATTTTGCTTTTTCAGTTGCAAATTGAATTTTTGTAAACATCCAGGAGTAAAACGAGTTATTTCGGTTATGTGTGATATAGAATCATTAATCTGCGAAGAAATGATCGAAAAGAAAGTAATTTAATTTCAGTTAACGCCATAAATTCCATACTCTAAATTTCCTCATTTTAAAGCTTTCAAATTACTCTCCTCCACAGATTTTTAAGTAATTAAACTTTTTATCTGCATTGCAAGTGATTTTGAAACTGTAATACAAACAATATTCGTGAACTTTAGTTGCAGAACTGAAATTTGTAAAGCATTCATGAGAAATAAGGCAATATTTCAGAAATTACTCGGAAAATACTCTTCGAATGAGTGAGAGAAAAATTATTTTTGAGTAAAAAGAAATATGATGTTATAAAAAAAAGATCAATAATAAAAGTGTCTAAGTAAAAACGGATATTTCATAAACAAAAATATGGTACAGAAAATCATTTTCGTATTTAATTTTTTTTTCTATCTAAAAATTAAGGCAGTATGACGTCCCTAGGCAATTTAACCTAAGAATTTAATTTTGTTTGCGTCGGCTAAGCTGGTAAAAGGTTTCAGTCCAGAATTTAGAGGAAAGATGTTTATTTAATAACATAATTGTATGAACGCACAACTAATTTACGAACACATAATTTGAAATATTCTAATAGCACTCAAGACTTCGTATTGACCTCACGGCCATATCTTTTCGTATGCACTTGGGCCCTATGGATATAAGAAAGTCATAGGATTCGGATATCGCGTACAGATGATTGCATTTACTACGTGTTTAGCTAAATTATACGCCTAACGGGGGTTTGAAAAGCTATAGCGTGTTCTATAATAGCTATCATATTTAATTTTCTTCATCTCTCTCTTTTCACTGTCGTAGAAATTTCAATTAAATATTTTTTTTTCTTTTCCTAAAGGAGAAAAAACAAATTACAAACTAATTAATTTGCTTAAATTTATGTTTTTGGTACCCAATTTCATGTTCACGTGAGATGAAAATATCAATTAATTGCATTAATAAAATTATCACATGCATACATACAAACATTCACCTTTTTCTCATTGTGCGCAAGATTAATTACACTTGAGGTATGTTTGTTAATCTATAAGAATATTTAATATTAAAAATAAAGTTAATTTCTCTCAGTATAATTTTAAAAAAGAAAATTATTACTAAGAAAGGCTGAGGACTTCAGAAAAATATAAAAGTCATTAAATTGTCATCTCATGATGAATTCATATTTGAAATTTGGTTTTCCCCCCAAAAAACAGTCTATATTATTAGGATCTTAAATAATATCACTGGCTCTAGATTTTGTTTTCAAAATAAAATTCTTTAGCAAACGGAAATAGTTGGCAATAAAATAATTTTAACTGTAGATTATTATTTTAACTTCGTTATTATTCTTCAGCTTCATACTCATATACATCGAAGAAAGCAAACATATATCTCATTTTATTTTTGATAAAGATTTAGTTATGTCACACGATGCAAATAAAAGGGTTTTAAAAAAATATGTTGTAAATGCTCTCTAATTCAAAATAAAATATCATAATAAACTAGAAAAATCATAATTTTCAAACTTAAGTATTTTACTTAATTGACTTTTATTACACTTTTTTTAAATAATATAATTAAGGGCACTTTGATATTTTCAAGAAAAAGCTTTATTTTTACAAACTAATTCAGGGTGGGACAATTAATTTCAATCATGTAAAATTTTATCAATTTCCATATTTTTGTTTAATTTATTTCTTCAATATAGGAATTTAAATCTTCTCTTATTTACTTAGATCGACAAAATTGTATTGAAAATGGAGAAAAAAGTAACCTATAACATTCAAATAATTAGTTAATTTATTTCCTGATGGTGAACATAAATTGCCCTAATAACTTTTCACCTTAAAATAAATAAAATTTAAACTACGCCATATAGCATCTTTAAATTCAATAAAGAACTGTTTTCTCTTCCAAAAAAAGTATAGCACTTTTTACGAATCATATGTGTAACAAAAATTAAAAACTTCAAAAGAATATTAAGATAGGAAATTTTGATTTATAACTATATAACAAGAATAACATACAGGATAATGATGTGATAATGAATACTATGATTTTATGCAATTCCATTATATTAATTCAATTATTGATGAAATACAATTCATTATTTTAATATGTATAATTTAACCACTTTAAAAAAAATTGGTTTCCCGAAAATAAACTATTTTAACTATATTTTATTTTTAAATAATTAAAAGAACCAATAGTGATATTTAATTATAAACTATTATAATAAACAACACATAGTTACAGAAAAGTTCAAAATTATACAAAGTTTATAAATAAGTGTTCATATTTTTAAGCTAAATCCCTACAAATATAAAAATGTAAACGATTCGCAAAGAATTTTCCACTTTTCATGAGAGTGGCATTTCAAATATTGTAGCTCTAAATTATATGTCTTACCAATGCTATCAGTTATTAGTTTTAGAATTATTAAAAACATTTCTTCTAACTCAAGTTAACAAACATAATTCTAATTTAATGAAACGATGTAGTAAAATAACCACTGCAGCTAGTTTCAAAAGAAGTGCGAACATTTTTCAAATATTTTCTCAAGAGTACCCAGACTTATTAAATCTTTTCTATCTGTAATTATTGTGTATATGGGCCCTGGAAATATTTTTAAACGTTTTCCACAAAACCTCCTTTAACGTTAATATCAATTTGTAATAAAAAAATGTCGTGTGTTAAATACGAGCAAATATTTTTCCACAATTTTCCATAAAACTAATACATTCCTAATATTTTAGTTAACTTTAACTTGCTAACAACTTGTGCCATTTTAACAACCGGTTCGTCAAACTTAACAATGAATTATCTACCGATTCTGTAGAGTCGGTACGAACCGGGTGAACCCAAAACTGGAGAGGTAACTCTAAGTAATAAGGGTTAAAGGCTCAAAAATTAAGAAATGATAATTATTTGTTACCAATTGACTTATAAAAATATGTATTAATGCTGTAGGACTAAAATAAGTCATCTGTGAAAAATGCAAATTAAGAGCAAAGGTAATTAAATTCATGAAAAAATATAAACTTTAATTTTAAAATTTGTTAGATCAGTTCGTCTCATGTCCCAACTGTATTTAATTGAAGCAAAGATTTTGAATCTTTATTTTTATTTTATATTCCGCCTTATTTATTTTGGATCTTCTCGGAGTAAATTAGAGATTTCGATAACATTGTAATTAAATATGTTGCATGAAATGTGTTCGGTCGATAGACTTCAAGACTTAAGAAATTTCGGAAGCTGATTGGAAAGCAGACAAATTATTTTCAGAAAATATTGTTTCACACATCACACACATTCGAGATTAAAAACACAAGGGCGTTTTTTAAAAGTTGTTTAACATTCTTTAGTCATCGTCATCTTTGACATATTTTTCCTCAGTAAATTACCCTCAGTACCTAAAAGTTTGGCAACCTTTGATATGTATTATTTTTATGCATATTTATATTTTGTCTATATTTTATTAAACTTAAATTAGGAATATACTTAAGTCAAATCTGTATTTTAGCTTGGATGACATGTCTTATACCATTTGATTTTTCCCCTCGGGGTCTTGCCTTCTTTAGGCCATCGTGACCCCAAGGTACCCCAGTAATCCTTTTCTTTCTGATGAGGTTTATTGTTTTCCGTAACACGGGTGACGTGCCATGGGATATCTTAGTGATTCATCTCTATTTTCGATGTTTCTTGTCAATTATTTCGGTTTTTTCCCTTTCTTTAGATTTTTTCAAACGACAAGCTCACAGTTACACCTTATTTGGCGCAGCATAGCAGCATCTAACTATTTCGCCATTACACTCCATCATTACTCCCTAACTCCATTTGATTACTTACATTTTTTTTCTTCGGTTTACTATTCTTGCTTATAGTTTTTAACACCATTTTTGTAGTATCTTTTATCATAGAGGATTTCCGTTGTCCAATGGTCGTTGTCGTAAGCTTCGTACCCTTACACGTAAGTGAATGTTATACGTAGAAGTGAGGAAACAGCTCAAGTGTCGGTCTTGTCCCTTGACCATGCAAACTAACCAAACGTTAAAAACTTACTAAACGTTAAATACAAACTAATCAACGACATTCATCACGATATATTTTTATTCAGTTGTAATACTTAAATATTTTTCATGCACTTATTTTCAACACTATTATATCTTTTGATAATATTTTATATTTTGATTATTTTCACACAATATGCATGATTTAAAGTACTTAAAATTTTTTGTCTTCTATTTAAGTCGTTCAGGTATTTCATCAATTTTACACTTTTTAAATGTATTTATGAGGATACTATATTTTTATATTAAATATTTAAAAACTTGCAATAGCTTAATTTAACTTTAACAAGATCACTCATTCTCATTCTACATAAAATTTTAATCATTCGTATTATCTGTGTGTGTGTTTTGCTGTGTCAAGTACTGACATAATAAGAAATTCATTTATTTGTAATTTTGTAATGTCGGCAGACGTGAAAATACGATACTAACATGTGCTTTTGAATTTGTACTACATTTTGGTTGCTTTTCATTTAACATAGGAATTGATTTTGCTTTGTGTGTATGTGACCTTGATTTCCTTAGATTCTGTTTGAGAATAGAAAGCAAGAACACGAAAATATTGACAGAAAAATAGAAAAAAAACATCCCGTATCGATGAATTTATGTTGTGATATTGTCAAAGGAGAATTTGCTTCAAAATCATGGTGTTTTGGAGAAAAAAAGGATATTTTGTCATATCTAGACCTATTTTACATCGGTGATATTCAAAATACATACCAATCGTAATGTTTTAGTTACTACTAAGAAATAACAGCGATGTTTGAATTAAATTTATTCTGCATATTAATTGATTGATCATTATGTACGTAATGTTATAAATTATATGTATTAATGTTGATTTGTTTGGTCTTATGAACCTATAGACTGAAGGTAACCCATAATATTGTAAAGTTTTAATTATCACTAAAAATTATAATCAAGATAGATATTTTTAATATCATTATTCTTAAGACTTCTCTCTCTCTCTCTCTCTATATATATATATATATATATATATTATGCCTTTCTTTTAAATATTTTTATAATACTATTTAGTTTTCAAAAAACAGTGGAAGCCAATTTCATTTTTAATTAATTATTTTATTTTAACGGAGACGAAAGACAATTTCTACACGGCGGGATATACAAATCCGCCGTTGGCTAGAGTAACAGAATATTAAGAGCGTAAGATAATGAGAGAGTGCGTTTTCGTTTACATTTTCGTTGGATTCCACAGGCGCCTAGGGCGCGAAGAGCTCTTCTAGCCCGAATCTTGTAACTATTTTGCTGTATTGGGTGGATTGGATATTTCTTTCTACGAGGTGACATCTGGATAAAAGTTCAGATTGTGGAGAGAAAATTTGCTGGTTGATAGAAGAGAAAGAGCTGACATTTCTATTGGCTGAGAGCTGAGTTTCTCTGCAACTGCAATTGACTGCCCGTGAGGGATGTAAAAATGGTATATATTGGGTGTGTGTGGTTATTTGCCTGACAATTGAAAGAGAATACAAAATGTTGAAAGTTAAAAGAATTAGAGTAAAAATAAAATTGCTTTATATATATATATATATATATATATATATATATATATATATATATATGACTGTATCTTTGAATAATTAAAAAAGTGGTGTTGGTTTTACTCTTCATTTTGATCAATTAATGCTTCGAGTATCGCCAATTTCTTATTGGTTTGACCTTTAGCTGCACGAATTTTAGGAAGGTTAGTAAGAAGTTTTGGAATAATAGAAAAAATTTCAGCAAGAACTTTAAGTTGGTCTACTGCTTCAAAAATGCTGTTGAATTGGTTTTGATTTTTACTGTGAGTTTTGTAATGAGAGATGTTTTTGTAAGTGTTGGGACTTTCATCGATGTTCAGCGCCATCTGTGGGGTGGAAGCTGCGGCTTTTGCGTAAGTAACATTTTCTCTAATTTTACTATTATTTGATGCGGATTATTTATTATTGAGCCTTTGGGTGGATTAGGGAAGAGTTTGCATCCTCCATAGGAGGCGGAGTGCCCTTTGGTATTACAATTTATGTAAGTAATCTCTGTTATATTACCGATAATGTTGCTGTAGCGGGTGGGGTGAGCACCGGCGCATTTTATGCATCTGGGGATCATGAGACAGTTTTGGAAACTGTAATGGAATAGGTTACAATTAAAACATTTAGTTACTTTATTGATTCGGTAATTATCAACGATTATGGTCATATAGCATAATCTGCTTAATTCATATATTTTTTAGTATTTTCATCTCTAGGCAGAGTCACCATAAAAATGGGTAGGGGAAGCTTTGTTCTTCTATTTGTTATTTGGTTAATTCTGAGGAGGTTAAAGCCTAATTCTTCAAGTTTATCGCTAATGTCTCTTGGTAATCCTTTAAAAATTATTTTAAGAGGACGTGAATCTTTTGGCTGAATAACGAAGGGTTTCGTGGTTGTAAGTGTTGGGACTATAGGGTTTAGTGGTTTATAAATTTGCTAAAAATCGGTATTCTTCAAAAGTGTTAGTATATAATTTAATATACTCGCCTGAAAGACGAGTTCTTAAGTTTGGAAGTTCAGTAGTTAATTCTTTAAGGTAGTTTCTATAATTCTTACTTATTTTTAACATAAATGGTGGGGGTAAGTTTTTTGCTTTGTCCGATTTCTGAGTTAAATTAATTTAGGAGAGTTTTCGTTATCGTTATCAGTTTTCATTTTGTCATTCATAGTTAAACCATCAAATTTGTTTTGAGTTGGCAGTTGTAAATTCGAGGAAGAGATCAAATTTAATTTCTTACATGTTTTATTTTAGGGGGTGTAATAAAACCTTCATTATCAATATCTTTACGTTTATGCGAAAATTAACTTGGGGTATGATGGGTTGGGCAGCCAGCAGTTGTGCAAGGTGTTAGAGAAGCGTGCTCACCCTCGAGCAGTTTCAGTTCATTTTAGTTCTCTGTGGTCATGGTTCAAAATGCAATATAATCAGGATTTTCATGGCTCATATTACAGGAGTCTTAATAAGCCAGACGTGCACTGAAGCTTTCTTTGAGTTTAGCAGCAGTTTGGATCTTTTCAATTTCTCGTATTCTGAGGCAGTGGATATTGGTGTCTTCAGAGTGAGATGGAGTGGAAGATCTCGAATCGTCATATTCGCATTGTTCCATGTCCAGTTGTTCAGTGTAGCTCATTGCCATGGTCAAGTTCCAGGTTGTCGAAAACGTAGAATTAAGAAAAACTTTGAGAAATAGCACTGAAGAGTTCTGCTTGGTTGAAAAACGGTTGAATCCGAATCAATTGTGAACGAAACGAAAATTTAATGCCACGCCGGCGAACATCAATGATCAGAGTGCGTTTTCTCGCAGAGCAACAAAATGTATATCAGAGATTTTTCACAACAAATGTCATAGAACACGTGTGAGGAATGGAGAGATTTCGAGGGAATTTAAGTTCAGGCAGAAAGTCTGGTAGGGATCATCCCTACAGGTCTGAAGCCGTGGGAGCAGCATTATCAGCGAATTTTTAAGAACGCGTGATTGCATTAATTAAGTTAAAAAGGAATGGTATGAGGAAATAAGAATGAACACTTTACTTTTAAATGAGAGAATGGGAAAAATTAGGAAATTAAATTATTATTAGGAGAAACTAATATGAATTAAAGTTAAATCATTACTCAAAGTGTGTCTATTAAATAACGAGACTGACGCTGTAAAACATTTTATTTTAATTTCATACACGTATTTGCTTATCACCATCAATATACACTCCTTCTCTGTCTCTACAACTCTCCATGCGAATCTTCCAGAGTTCGAAACAGTGCTATCAGTTTCATTTTGTCAACTCTTTCAAGATGCAAGCCATTTCTCTTTCACAGCTTTAACGGACTCATATCTTGATAATTTTAATGCAGTTTTCACCAAAGGACACAGGTAGAAGTCGCATGGGGCAAGATCCAGCGAACAAGATGAATGGTCTAACACTAGAATGCTGTACTTGGCTATAAACCTCTTGCTTGACAGACAATGCAGATAAATTGTCCTCCCACAATTTGGGTCGGGTTTTTTTTTTTTTTTTTTTTCCTTTTTCTTTCCCGTTCAGCAAGAACGTGACGATAGTAATATTAATTAATAGTTTGACGTTCAGGAATCCAGTTAAGGAACACAATCCTATGAATACCAATCACATCATTGCTTATAATTTTGATTTACTCATTCGAGCCTTTTTGGCTCTAGGTGAAAAATTGACTCTTCCGGTGCATGGATAAGCTCTTCATTTCAGGTTCATAAATAAAAAAAACCACTATTAATCACACGTTGTTATTCTTTCCAATAAGTTTGTGTCATTTTCAATAATTTTCAAAGTGTCAGTACAAACATTTTTGTGAACTTCTTGGTGTTCAAATATGAGAAGTTTAGGTGCCCTTTTGGCACACACTTTTTACATGCTAAAATTGTTGTGTAAAATTTGACGTACAAATTCTTTGTCAATTCCTACAATCTCAGCAATCGCACGAATAATTAATCGACTGTCAGATCGAACCAAATTACTAATATTTTAAATAATAACATCCTTTTTTGAAGTGGAAGAGTAACCCAGACGAGAATCATCTTCAACATCTTCTCGACCATCTTGAAAAAGCTTAAAAATTTCAAAAACCACGTGCACGCGATAAACATTCATTGCTATACACTTCTTACAATAAATTATAATTTTCCGCAGCGTTTTTTCCAAATTTTATGAGAAATTTCACAACCATTCGTCGCTCTATTACACTTATCTTATTTCCGATGAAAGAAAAAAATAACTCTAATGCGCACGAAGGTTACTGCTATACGGGTTTCCTTACAAAAGCAAGAAGCATTGCATTGGAAATAGAAGGTTTCACGCTAAACAGCTGTCAGTCGCTGACGTTTGGCGCATGCGTACTTCTTCTGTAGCAGCGTCAGTCTCGTTATTTAATATCCACACCTCGTACTTACTTTGCAGTGTTATGTACTTCCCACAGCGTTTCTTTGCCTTTCGAAGGCAGTCATTGAATAAAACTCAACTGATTGGACTTTTACTTTTTCTAAACTGCGGGTAGCTTCAATCTAGGCTTTTTGCAACAAAACATATCTGCATTAATAACTGTAAAACACAACATCATATACATAAGAACCATTGATTATGCAGAAAATTGTTTATCTGGATATTTAAGTTATTTCTTAGCAATAATATTAAAACTTAGTGTTACCTTTCTTGCATCTTACAAGCACTTTCTTTTTAAAAAAAATATAAGATTTTCACAATCCATTGTTTTTTTTAAAAAAAAAAAAAAAAAAAAAACTGAATTTGAGGAGCTGATATGCTAGAATGTGGTTTATGCCAAAATACTTAAGAAACTGGATTTTTTGTTATCAAAAAACAGTTAAACTTTTTATCGACAGTAAGGCATATTTTCAGAAGCTGGTGTTGTTTGCTAATTCAGGAGCTTCAATTAGAAAGAAAAAAACTGACTGATCACAATCAATATTAGTATCTTAGGGTTATAACAAATTGACAATTGACCGAGTTTTACTCAATGTTGGTGTCAGCGGTATCAAAAAAGTTAAAGACTGTGGAAGATGCTGGAGTTTAAATAATTTTTACTCAAAAAATAGCTGTTAATGAGATTAAAATACTAGTGATAGTAATTTCAAAACCCTTTGGATTCATGTTTATCTTTTTTTCTCGAGACAGAACAAGATTAATGGAGCACCATTTCAAAAGACGTAGAAATACCTATTAAATACAACAAAATAATTATTTTGCTTCAGTAATTATCTAATATTCAGTAATAATGCACCATTAAAACTTTTCAAGAATTTTACATATCATTTTAACTCTTTATTTTTCATACTGTTTGAATTATATTATAACGCCCTTCACCAGTAAAATGTTTAACTATTTTTAGCCGAAAAAAAATTAGCACCACTGCATGACGAGTGTTTTATTAATATCGCGTGCTTCTTTGTCAGGTTGTTGAACTAATATGATTTGGAAAAGTGTATATATATATATATATATATATGAATGTTTCAATGTGTAAAATTTTTTGGTTATATTCGCCCACATTTTAATAGGTTCTGCAAATTACATGACATTACAGATGCTGGATGCATCTTGAGTTAGTGCAATGAATTTGCATGCCAGTTAATGTGTCTGTGTACTTCTACATGCAAAAGCAACTCATTCATTAATTTTTCTATATTTAATTCATCAAAATGTTGGTATCTTCTTTTATTCAATACATGTACCGAAGAGTTATAGACAACTGATATAGGTTTGTTATGTCAAGGGGTTTTTTTTCTGGCATTATTATAGAAGCAAAAAAAATGAAACTTTTTTTCTCGAATTATATCTTCTATAATAATATATGTAACAACACCATTTGAATATCTTTTGATATCATTCAAAACCTTTCAAAAATCACCGCGAAATCTAAGTGTTTCGCTAAAGTTTCAACAAACTTTTATTTCAACATCATTTTCTCTCTTTGTATCATAAATCAAAATTTTTGGCATCTCTCACTTTGTATGCTGTTTTTAATTTTCCTATGATATAGTTTCCTTTATCTTCTGTTTGTTACTGGAGTTATACAAATTCACAACTTGACAGATATAGGTTTTTTAAGTTACGTACATCTCTCTCTCTCAGGAGTTTAAGAAAAGACTACTTGCTTTAAATTGCAGTTAAATAATAATAGATAGTTAATAGTTAATCGAACTTGAGAGAAAAATTTGAATGACTTAATTATTGAATACAATCGTCTAATACTAGGAACCCAGCTCTATGATCACTTGCATAACTTAATTGTAAACATTTGGAACTCTGAAAAGCTGCCATTGGATTGGAATATTGGCATTATAAGCACCATCGACAAGAAGGGTGACACAATGGTTTGCTAAAACTATAAAGGTATTAGCCTTCTATGCACATGCTATAAAATCATCATTAATATTCTGTTTCAGAGACTTTATCTATTAAATCTGAAACTGACGGCTATCAATGTGAGCTTAGAGGGGGGAAATCCACAAACGACAAAAAAAAAATTTGTTTGTGTCAGATTCTTGAAAAATCTATTGAATAATGTATTGACATTCATCATCTGTTTATTGACTTTAAATCCGCTTTTGATAGTGTAAGTAGGAAACGTCTAATGGAAGCATGTATGAATTTAAGATTCCAAGTAAACTGATTAGACTTGTAATGTGTACATTCAGTGGCCCCAGCTGTAAAATTAAATTCATGGCTGCCTTCTCAGAGGGCCTAAGTATTAATAATGATGTTCAACAGGGTGACTCTCTTTCATACCTTCTCTTCAGTATTGTGCTGGAAAAAGTTATTCGTGATTCAATTATCGATAGGGATTGATGCAAATCATGTGGGAATGAAAAAAAATGAAACTAAAACCAAGTATATACCTGTAATGAAGCCACCCTCAAGCGATATACTCAATCATTTAAGAATTGGCCCACATGAGATTGAAACTTTTCCATGTTTTAATTACCTTGGATTTCTGGTTAACGCAAAAAATACTGTCTCTGAGATCCAAAATCGTATTTCACTGGCCAACAAAACGTTCTTTGGGCCCCACTCTTTACTGAGGTCTCGTTTTCTCTCCAGAAAGATAAAGCGTCTTAATAATAAAAACTCTTATTTGTCCGTTTCTAATGTATGACTCGGAAGCTTGGCCTCTAACTAAAAACGGAGAATGCAAAATTGCAGTTTTTGAGAGAAAGGTTATCAGAAGTATTCTTGGTGGCGTCAAAGGAAATAGCCTTTGGAAAAGAAGTTTTAATTTTGAAATTCATAGAATTTTTATTTTACCTGATATCGTTAATTTTATTAAAATGAAACGAATGAACTTGGCTTCTCATATTGCTAGAATGGATGAAAAAAAATCCAGTAAAGACGATTTTTGTTGCAAAGCCCTTTTCTAATTGGAAAAGAGAAAGACCTAAACTACAGTGGGTTGATTCAGTTGAATTGAATTGGGAAGATTAACTGTTAGACTAAGGCAAAGGACAGGTTATTTTAGAGTAATCTTCAAAAGAAGGCCTTGGCCCAATCTGGGCTGTTGAGTCAAATATGAGGATGATTACTAAGAACTACGATCAACACTTCAACTTCAAGGATTTTAATGTAACGATGCTACAAGTAACTGCTTGATAATTAATCCAAAGTATTAAAAGGGTTGATACAAGATTTCTCTCTTGATTTGATTCATATTTAATTCGAATAATTATGCCACATTTAAATAAAAGAGTTACAATTCCTATATTTACACATTCATTTGATTATATATTAAATGATAAAGCAAACTAAAATCGTCTCCTTTGAGTAGGATTTAAAAGCATTTTATCTACATTCACATGGTTCTATGGAACACAGAAGAAACAGCACAATAACACGGAATACATTACATTAAAAACTTCCTACACATGCGTTAAAAAATAACGCTTGCAAAAACCAAATTTCTTTCCTAACCACAACTGAGTTGTAACGCGAAGAATCCATCTTCCGCTGACTTACTCAGAAGTATAAACTTGTTGTACAACTAATTCCTTTGCTTAATTGTGTAAATAGACCTAAAAGTTATATTTTTAATTATTAGATGTTGTTCAGTTCGCTCAAAGTATAGAATAAAAGCTTTAACGTAGGTAACATTTTCGAACTTAAAAAAGAAAAAGGGAAAAAAGGAAACAGGGTGTTCTACGAGAGAGGTTAAATTAACCGGTACTGACACGCATCGGAATCGGTGAATCACTTCTATTTTTTTCTATTTGGAATGACCTGGTCTACCTGCTGCATGATGATTTGCTTAGAAGTCTGAATTCTGTGAGAAATAAAAATTTTATTGAACGCACCGAAAACATTGATACACTTTGTTATTTTTTTAAATTTCAAGAACATACGAATTTATTTATAAACAATAAACAGCAAAATAATTAGACAATATATCCAGAATGAAAACATTTGCTATTTTCTCACGACTGAATCAGTCCGTTTGAAAAAAAGAGGACCATTTAGGTGTCCTCCCGTAGGATGGCGTCGATAGAATGCTTTATTGATTGATTTTATTTATGTCGCACTGGAAGCAACGGCTATTGGCGAAGGACCTGGCAATTTAGAACGTCGGTCAAGTGACGAGGACGACACCTGAGCTGGCACCTCCATTCTCCTAATTTCCACACCACGTCAAAGGATGGTGTCGAGGTTTTGAGAGTAAAGTTCTAGCACAAGTGTTGTCCTCATCACTTGACAAAGAATCAAAATTTCGAGGTAAATCGCCTATAGCTCTTGTTTTATCTACTTGATGCGACTGTAATAAGTAGTCAATCAGGAGCATTCAGTCTCTGACTGTCTCTTAACACTATTTCAAAAGATCACCAGTCTATGGCTTTCTGTAAATGACTTTAAATGTAAATGAAAAACATTAAAATGCAATTTCAATAATTTTTTACATGAATTTGTCTAATTTTAAGTCATACAGATTTTTAAAATACGGAAATTTCATAATGTTTTCAGAATTTTAAACATGTTACAAGTCGGATAAGGACTTCAACTAGTGATAAGCAATTGAATCTTAGATCAAATCTAATATGTAAAAACAACAAAATAAAACAATTAATTCAATAATAAAATAACAAAGTTTTCGACGAAGTTATTTAATGTTTGTCGATGTCATTTGCTGTGTTCAGTTAGGGAGGAAAGTTGCTGTTGATTACTGTCGAATTACTTTTTTATTTAATCATCATGTTCATTTAGAAATATAGGAACAATTTAAGAATTTGAAGATATTGACGATGCCATGACTAAGTTGTCCGCCAATTAGGGTGACTTACGTCGCAAGGGTCATTAGAGTAAATGGGAAGTGAAAAAGATACGTTAGATGGAGCCAAAATCTTTCACATTTGAGAGAAAAATGGATTTCCGTATTTATTGCTAATTCAGAAGTTAAAATGGGGATCGAGATGCTGCAAGTTGAAAAACTACGCTCTACTATTAAAGTGGAAGTTAAAGTAGCTAAAATGCAAAAATCGGAGTAGCTTTAATTTTAAAAAAATTGACGTTAAGAATTTTTAATTCAGAAATAGAGAATAAGTTTATCACCACGCACACACGCATATATGTGTGTGTGTGTGTGTGTGTGTATATGAATATATATATATATGTGAATATATTATTATGTATAATGTATTGATATTGTGTGTGTTGTGACATTGACCATTGTGTTATTGTGTATGTGTGTGTGTGTGTGTGTGCGTGTGTGCGTGCGTGCGTAGTGTATATTCTCAAAAGTCAAGGCTCACTTATTCGTTATCATTACTAAACTGATATATTGTGATTCCAAAAATTGAGAATTCACCCTACATTTTCTCGATAAAAGTAATTTTCAAAGCAAATAAATAAATACAAAATTTTAATGAATATGCCAAACAAATAAGTTATTTTGCAATTGTAATACGAAAAAATGAAAAAAAATTGGAAATAAGAGCACTAATAGCATTTTAGCATTTTAACAAAAAATTTGAAGATTTTTGCTTCAAAAAAATTGAAAAAAAAAAAAAAAAAAACTAGCAGACTTTTATTTTTAACGAATAAGGAAGGGTCAATATTATGTTACGTGCCCATTAGTCTTTATTATTGCCTTCATGCTTCAAGCATAGATTTAGCTAATTTTTTTAGTTGTGTCAGAAGATATTTTATGTCATTATTCTTGCAAAGCACGTTTTAAATTATCCTTACTTGTTATTTTATGTTTTTGCACAACTTTTTTAGGATGATCCTCACCAAAATTTTCGATAACATTGTTGTCAAAGTATTAGGAGGAGAATGTAGATGCTATTTATACCAACTTTATTGTGGTGTGGTTTTAATAGTAGAGTATAATTGTTATTAAAATTTTTAATTCATACTATACAATATAATTTTCATCAAAGGAACAATATTACTCGTGTATTACATGGTTTGATTTGATTGTTTATTAACGAAGCACTTAAAATCAAAACAAGAGCTATTGGTGAAGGAACTCGTAATTTTGAGCCCAAATCAAGTGACGAGAACGACATCTGAGGACGCACCTTCCAACTCCAAACTTCCACACCACGACAATGGAAGGACTTGGGGCCTGGACAGATTTAACATGCATCAACCCCGCTACACTTCAGATGCATAATGGCATCAGGACTCAAACTTACGACTCGATGAAAACAACGCCGCCAATGATTTCGCGACCATGACCCCACTAGGCTACCGTGGTCTGTATATTGTAACTAAATAGACGTATTTTGAAAATTCGTAAATGATCAATGATAATTTTTATTTTAAAAACATGGCTTAGTTAAAATAAACCCATAAAACGATAAATAGCCAAAATCCAATCAGTGAGTTTATTCAAGGCCTTGCTTTATTCTTCATTACACAAGTACTAATTTTTCCTTTATTATGATGTATCATCTGAAAATCTGATGGCAAATTCCTACAAGTTACACCTCATATATATATAATATCTCTTCCGATTGAGATGCAACTATAATAGATATGCAGTAATAATTGACAAATATCGCTCCCTCTGTGACAATAATATCCTTTACTAATATAATAATGCAATAAATCAATATTAATTGATACTAGAAAAGTTTTATGAAACCGTTTTAATAACCTACCGCAAAACTCCAACATCAGGATCTATAAATGCCATCAAACGTATTTTTCAACAAATTGTAAAGTAAACGATGTGGTAATTAGTTGCTGATTGTCCCTAGTATTTTTTCCCTGTAGAAGTTATATTTTTCATATAACATTTTAACATGTTTGAGTTGATTGATTGTTTGTTAACTTTGCCCTTAAAAGCAAAATGGGGGCTATTGGTGACAGGCCTCGTAATTTTGAACCACTGTCAAGTGACGTAGACGACAACCAAGCTGCCATCTCACTCTTCAAACTTCCATACCACCCCAAAATTAGAATTTTGACCCATGGTTTTGATTCTTGATGCCACTGAAGATCCGTCGTGTAATGGATTTAATGCACTTTAAATATGTTGAGGTTCAATGTGTCTTCACGTTGGATTAGAAGGAAAGTTTGGAGAGAGGAGTGACAGCCTAGGTGCCGTCCTTGTCATTTGGCTGTGATTCTGAATTACGAGGCCCATCATCCTCGTGCTTCTTCAGTCAATCAATCTGAACACACGTATGACTTTGTAAAATTTACAATTTACCTTTCTTTGATAATCTGAAATCTAACTTTCCCATTTCAGTATTGGTTTTTCTTCTGGATGCTGTATTACTTCAAAACATTTTAACTTAAATTATTATAAACTTGTGTATGTAAGGTTTAACAGCAGTTTTATCACAGTTCTTGTAAAAATTTATCTTCAGACTGAAGTTGTAAAAAAATAATAATAGTTAAACACATTTTTCTAAAAGTGCATTCTGAATTTATTTTACTGTATATAAAATTTGTCTAAATATGTTCTTAAGTTTCCATAGTAATAATATTTCAATTGTAATATTTCATCCTTGTATATAACCAGGCTATTATGCACAGTCAAAAAAATTGTCCCATTGTATGTTTCTTGATTGAAGTTTACCAAAAAAAAATATGTATTCTCATTTTTTGGATTCACTGTATGTTTAAAAAATTAATATATTTCGTGGTATCATAATTCTTATGTTTCATTTTCTGTCAGGTTACGCCACGACTTTCCGTTAAGAGCAGATATCAATGTTTTCTTCCTTTCTTTCAAAAAGAAAGGTATAGTTATTTTTCCATATGTATGCTATTCGAGTGTGAATATGTTTTTGAAAAGATTGTTTTTAAGTTAGTGCAAATCGACGACAGATGGCGAGAGCGTTGATGACCCTGATTTGAACTGTTAAAATGATGATATGACTAAGTTGTATAAAAGAGTACATGTCACATATGTATGTGAAAATATTTAATCTTTCTAACTTGTAAAATATATAAATAATTTTTTAAGGTTAATTGGATTGCCTCGAAATTTGCTTTTGCGGCACCATGTTTGTATAATACTCTCCCTTATTTTTTAAATCTGCTTTTCTCTTTAAAACCAAAACGTGTAATTTTTCACATTTTAGTAAATAATTTGATTATTTCTAAGCCTAATATGTTCCGTTCAATATGAAAATAATTTTGAACAATGAAAAGAAATGCAGCTGAAGAAGCATTTTTATTTTTGAGTTCTTAGAAATTTCATATATCCCTATGCTTTAACTCGCTGCATATCAAAGAATACAGTCAACAGACGTTGCAAAGAAACTGGTTGCTTAGCACACAAGAAAATGGCAAACAAACTGCCACTCATAAAAGCAGCAGCAAAAGATAAAAATTGGAGTGGGCTCGTCAACATATGTCATCGAGTGATAAATTTTTAAATGTGTTGTTCTGTGATGGAAAGAAACGGTATCTTGACAGTAGTGATGAGCTCATAGTCTTTTCACCGGGCCTATGTAAGCCAATGCACTAATGTCTGGGCTTATATATATATATATATATATATATCTTTAATCCCAACTCTTCACTTTTCGGCTCGGTCAGCTATCCAGCATTTATATACAGGTAGAAAAGTCCTATAAACATTATTTTATGCTCTTCTACAATGAAATAACATAGGCTATCAATTCAAAACTACACATTTTTCGTAGTTTTAATTATTTCATATGTTAGACACTTTATTTGCGTGTAATTGGTTAAATTTTATGCAATAACATATAGCTTTTGCTATTTAAAAATGTTATTATTAGCAATTTTCCAGTAATCCAGCGGTATCTTTCGGATTACCAATAGCATACTATATATATATATATATCCGTAATCGAAATGGGAGTGTGATAACTCTCTGTAGTCCACTATCCATTGATCATTTTTCTTTTCTAAAGAAACTCATGAGTATGACGCCACCAAGCGCATCCCCAAAAATCATGCGCTTTTTTTCCAGTTGATGGTAATTTAAAAACCATCACTTTTATGTGGAAAAAAAGTTTAAAACAAAAAAAAAAAACTAAAATTAAAAAAAAGAAAAATTTCTTCGCGGCCTATAATAAATTAAATGGAAATGTACTGAAAATGACACAGTTTATCATCATCATAAATTTTTAATAAAAAGAAAAAGTGAAAAGCTTTCATTCCGACTGAAAATTTTAGGCTAAAATGTAAAGCGCTGCACACGATTATGAGTTAAATAGACATTTGGAGAGCGCACAAGACTTGTTTTTAGTCAAAAAATTTCAGCTAGGATGAAAAATCTTCACTTTTTTTTTTTTTTTTTTTTTGAATATGATAAACTGTCATTTTCAATGCAGTTTTTCATTTAATTTCTTACTGGCCGAAGAAAGATTTCTTTTTACTCGGTTGTCACATATAAGTGTTTTTCTTAAATCTCTTTCTCTCTCTCTCTATTTTTTTTTTCTACTCTTTTATCCTCATTTCCAAAAAAAAAAAAAAAAAAAAAAAAAAAATTTTTTTTTTTAATCTGTAGTTTTATAATTGAATATTGTATTATCATCCAAACTGTGCTGGTGTGCAAAATCTAAAGGTTTTAGATTATAGGAAAGTTGATGAAAAATTGATGGAAAGATTTGTTCCAAATTTATCCGTGGTGCAAAGTAATAAAAGTATTAGTAAAAAGAAACGAGATTGCAAACTTTTATTGTATTCTAAAACTAGGATGCTTCCGTAATGTTTTGGAAAGAAGATTTCATATATAGAAAAGTTTTCAATTCAATACAGCTTTCATTTTTTTTTATTTGATAGTAAAACCTTATGAACTATATACACGAGAAAATTATTTAACACATCGTTCGGAACATTTTTCGAGGAATGGAGTTGTGTATATTATTCAGACAACACATTTGTAAATACCTCTGCTTCAAAAAAGTATTTACGTATCGAAAATGCATTAGGATATAGGTAATATATGTAAGTACTGAGTACGCAGAGAATGTGTGATGAGTGAATTTTTGCACGTTTTTTTTTTTTTTAATTTATGCGAATTCTTGTCAATGCTCACATCAGCGAGTTATATATAAAAAGGAGATATCGCCCTCTGTGGTCCCTTTTAGTTCCTAAGATAATATTTCTTAAAGAATTTCTATTCTTTTCTAGAAATCAAGTGCTTAAGATAATAAAAGTTGTAAAATCTGTGCATTTATGATAGTAAAATTATGTATATTTATTTTAAATATTATTATCTGCCATAAATTCTTGAGATACGCATATTTATTTTTTGTTATGCATAATTAAGGTACGATTTCTAATACTATATCCATTCAGCATGCTAGAATTTTATTGAAAGACGTTCACAATAAATAAACTGCAAATCATTATTTTATAATAATTTAGCATAAAAACTTAATTAAAGTATTAATAGTTCCTTTGTCGTCTTAATTTTTAAAACTGGCTGTATTTTACACAGATGTGTGCCAGTATGAAGTGCAAATCTTCAACACAGATTTTAATTTCACAGAGAGAATATTACATGTTGCGAAGTCACATTTCTGATATCACAAATGTATCAAAAATAATTTTCGGAAAATACACATTTCCCCTCCCCATATATCCTTGTATGTTCCCCCCCCCCCCGATATATAGCATATACACTGGAAAAAAATATTATGAATTACTTAAACTTAATACCTTTGTTTTCAGAGTCATTCTATCTCGAACAAATTCAGCTGCTTATTGAGGTAATGATTTTATAAAGTATAAGGAAGCAAATTACTGCACTGTAATAATAGTACTGATAATTGAGCTCTAAATGATTATTTCAGGTTTCATCTACTTCGTCAAATTATTAGTCTTAAGAGATTTCGAAAACCATTTGAGTAGTGTTCGAAATCATGTAAATGCTCTTTGAGACATTACCTTATTGCTTAAAAAAGATAATAATGAGTAAATTATTGGTAAAAAGTAACGTAATTAAGAATTTCTTTAAAGAAATGATGAGAGGCTTAAATCAGATTCTTAAACTATGGTACACATACCCCCCAAAATACGCGAATTTGAAGCGATGTACAATCAGCATTGATAAGAAATTGATTTCTGTCGTGTATTCAGCTTTGAAAGAGGATCTCCACTGCACTTTATGTTTTCTATGCATTTTTCGAAACTCATGAAAGACAATTCTACTAGCAGTTAAAATACACCTCGAAATTCATTTACCTGAAAATAGTATATGGAACATCGTAATTTTTCCATTACAAACAGAACTATAATAGCATTATTAATAATAGCGGACAGATTTATATTAAAACAATTTGCATTTCTCTTCTTATTTTTCCGATGTTAGTAAGACTTAACATGTAGCAGACACAATAGTATTTTTATTACTTTTAGTATAAGCTTAGCAATTCTCATTCCTCCAAAGTAAAATATAAAAAAAAAATCATGAATTTTATTCGTTAAACTGCAGACAATGAGAAATCTCTTTGTTAAAATAGTTAACTCTCGAATTCAATTTCAGGACTTCCTTTTATAACAATCCTCAAAGATTCTACGCCAATCAATTGTCTTGTCACACTCTATCCATTTATAATCGTAGATATACCAATCTGACATATCAAAAGTATCACTGGAAAGATGGGGAGAAATTCGTAAGCTACAGAATAGAAATGTTGTGTTTGAGGTTATATTTAATTTTTTGTCGTGCGTAAAGAGTATTGCAAATTCAAAATCATAGCTAAAGGAAAATATTGCGAACTACTAGTTCAAATTATTATTTAAGATATTTATGTCAATCACACGACAGGTAGCATCCAGAATTCGGGGAAAATCACAGAAATCTAAAGAGAATCTTTCCTAAACGTCCAGAAACTATTACAACGATTTTTCATACCATTGATTTCTCAAATGTGCCAAAATAATTCACATGCTTCACACCTCGGCATATCTTAGCATCTCTGAAATAAAGTCGATATTCACGGAGTACTCTGAAATATTTCGCCATAGGACCCTCCGTGCTTGTTCAACCATAGTTTAGTTTCGAGTTTCATAACAAAGGATTGGAAAGCTTACATACAAAGAAATTAATTCGCTATTTTAATTTTTAGACAAAAATCTTGTATTTATTTCTCTAAAAATGCATTCCATACATTACAATAGCGTTTTAGTTGCCTTTCCTCGCGAATATCACACCGCAGTTCAATATTCTTATTCAAAGTAAACAACATTATTCACACTCGGTAACATGTCTTTAATAAATAAAAGTTTGCTTGAAATTTCATGCACAATAATATTTTTAATTAATATGATATCTATTTTATAGCTATAATACCTATATTACTTTTGTTATAGTATCTATATTACTTCGTTTTTTGAATGAATCTGCAGGAATAAAAAAAAACTATTTGTAGAACCACAATAATTATTCAAAATAAGGTCAGACCTTATTGAAAATTATATGAAATTTCTATTTTCATTATAGCTATAATGCAAGGGCTTTCATATTTCATATAATTTCAAAATTTCATAACATTATGACCTAACAAATTAAGATGGCTTTTAATAGTTGGAAACATTTTATCATACAGAATTCCTTATTATAAAAGTTAATTTTTTATTCGTTTAAAATCCCAATTACTTCTTTTAACGAACAATTTTCCCTATAATTAGGAGTCATGATACATATACAAGATTTGGCGCTTTGTTCTGTCCATTTCTGTTGAAGGTTTATGTAAACGAATAGTCGCTTTCTTATATCTAATTATCCACCCACAGTTTGTCCTCTGATATCGCTTCCTTTATCCATGATAAATATTCTTGTAACTGTTTTCCTCGGTCTAGAGCTCTGTTTTATTTTTAAGCCTTATCAGCTTCCGCCTGTCATGTGGTATGATATGCTTCTACCGACCTGTATTTAGCAATTAAATGCATATAAATCATTTGTATTCCCAGTAGATGAAATATTTAAAAAAAAAAAAAAAAAAAGAGCCCTCCATTTTTAGGATTTGAAGGAGATAAGTATTTTCTTTGTTAAATATAATTAAATAATACAATCTCGAATTTATTATTAAATAAACAGTGTTAGTTAATACATTTTCAAATATTTTTAGTCCATTCGCCTTGCGATTGGATTATCAAAAAATAAGATATTTTTTGTTGAACTTATTTTTCTAACATTGTAAAAAGGTATAGAAAACTCCGTATCGAAGAGCGTGGGCCGAAATAACGTTATGATTTCGAGTCTCAATGATTATGCTATGATTCGAGTCTTGATTCTAATATTGTGCAGAATAATAGAATTGAAATGGACCTCTAAATCCTGATATGATACTACAAAAAGAAGCGTCAGTTGACAGCTGCTCAAAATGAGGAGGTCCGTCTTTAGTAACCCTTTCAGAAGCCTCAGAGAAGCGTTAATTGAAACAAATAATGAAATCATGCTAAGAAATAGGTAGCCTGGTTTGTAAGAATATTACCGGAGAGAGAAAAAGGCAAATTTATTCTTTCTCCTTTAAAATAAGTTTTATTGTGTAGTGTAGAGTTCACCAGATATTATCTAGCATATATATGAATTAAATAATACAGTTCCTTCAAAGATGAAGTTTGAAAAACTGTTCGCAATATTATTTTAAAGAAGCTGAAATTATTTCTCCCTCCTCTCCTTATACTCCGAAAGTTCAGAAACTCTGTCAACTTTATTATGTACTTCTACGCATAGAAAACTTGTCACGTTCTTTTAGTTATGCATTTTTAAGTAAAAAAAGATCCCAAAAAAATTCTCTGTAAGCAAAACTTTCGAGGGAAAAGAGACATATTAAAAACTTACTCTATTTTGAGAGAAAATTGCTTTTTGATATATAATATATTCTTCAATCCCAAGAAATGTTAAGACATTTGAAAGCGTAGAAATAGCTCTTGTTGTCATCTTAGACTCATAGGAATGAAATTAGTTTCTTTACCAAACGATCTCGGAAAACGTAGAGAAAAACACGTACGTAAAAAAAAAAGATAGAAATCAAAACTGAGACAGAGAGAATTACTTATAAGAATCTCAGAAAGTGAGCTACTTCTCCGAATTGCGAGAGAATAATATATATATGTAATTTTATTAAAAGAAATTCGTAAGACACTCAGGAATATCGAAAATAGCGCACCAAGAAGGTAGCTTCGGATTGAAATGAAATTTAACACGCATAATAATGCAGATGAGAGATTCACTCGATTCTGTAATCAAGACAATTAAGCAAATACAGTGTGTACAATGACACAAATACAATGCGACATCAATAGCGCGTCGGACCGCCTCTTGCTGCAATACATGCCTCGGTTTGGCATGGAGTTGATTAAACATCGGAAGTTGTCCTGAAGCGGATGAACCCACAAATCTTGAACAGCCGCCTCCAAATCATGTACCATGTACAGATTGACATGGCGGCATCTGGCGTTTCAGCCGGTCCCACAATTGCTCTATAGGAGGAAAGTCTAAGGAGCGGGCTGGCCATAGAAGAGACTGAACATGACGAGGAAAGCCTTGAGCTACTCGAGCTGTATGCAGCCGAGTAATATCTTGCTGAAGAATTGCACTTGGAAACTATTTAGGAAAATTCCCACTTGGGGTCAAAGAATGTCATCAACATAATGCTGGCCCATTAAGATTCCAAGGCCATTAAGGCTACCACAATTACAGTAGACCGGCTAACATAAGCTAAGACCCCGCAGACCATTATGCCTGTTTTGCGGACATTGTGTCGCGTGAAAGAGTGAGTGGAAATATACCGTTCACCAAAGCGCCTCCCCACCCGTACGCGGTTATCATGTCTCCAAAATAAACCGGGATACATCATTAAACATCATATTTACCAATCTGTGACATTCTACGTCGCTCTGGCTTGGCACCACTGTAGAAGGAGTCACCGATGTTTCGGTGTTAAAAGCAGTACACGATAAGGGAGCTTGGATTGCAGATTCGCTTCCGCAAGAGGCCTGGAAATGTTTTATAGAACAACTGACAGTCCTACATCTGACTGTATCGTGGAATAAGTCACTGTGGGATCCACGAACGCTAGCTGCACGATCCTTCGATCCTCTCGCCCCATCGTCTTCCTGGTCACTCCAGACGCGGTTTTCCGCACATGGGAACCATCTAGTGTCCACTACTCCTAACATATTCTGACAGCACACTCCGTACAATCGACCTGGCGAGCAACATATAACAGCCTGAGGGTTTCATGCCTATGATCAGGACGCTCTCAAACTTGCTTAACTTGTGACGTTGGGCTATTCGTGATTTTCTCTTCACTAACCTCGGGGACTTCTATTGAATTTAATTGCATAAAATAACAATTTCTTCCCAACCAAGATGAAACGTGATTATGTTAATTAGATTCAACTAGAAATAAAGTAGAGTGTTTCAGATATAATGATATATAAGGGGGAAATGAGAAGAGTGAGTGAGTACTAATGACCAGAGTATTATGATGATCCTAAGGATTGGATATGGTTACTATCAAAGACTGTCCAGACGGTAGGAGCAAAGGTCTCGGTAAGAGAATACATTTTCAATTATAATTAGAACCGGTTATCTAGGACAGATAACCGGAGAGAGCGTTTAGTTTTATTAGACATTAATAATAAATAATTTCGCTTGTTTGGTCTCGAATTTTTTTAAATTGTTTTTCTGTCTCTTAAAGCTTATTATATTAAATTGAATCATGGCACATGAGCCAAATAAAGGACTATCGCCACAAACTGTGCGAAAAGTCTTCTCACACGTCTACCTGACATAATTCGCTTACAAAAGTCCTCCTAGTGTCGGAATGTAATCCTTACGTTTCCGAATCTTTCACTACACCCCGGCTTAAATAGGACTCACTTCCTGATTACAGCGTCACTGCAGGGTGTATGGTCATGCGCTTTAGTTTAGTTTAGTTTTTATTAACGTCGCACAGAAGCAACACGAGGGCTATTGGCGATGGACCTCGTAATTTTGAACCTCGCTCAAGAGACGAGGACGTCACCTGAGCTGGCACCCTCCTCTCCTAACATCCACACCACGCCAACTGGAGGACTTTGGGCCCCGAACAGATTTAACGTGCATCAGCCCCGGCTACACGGCGGGTCTTTGGCGGCCAAGGATAGAACCCGCGACTGAACGAAAACCGCCGGCCGCTATTCCACGACCTTGACCACTAGGCTACCGCGGCCCTGTATGGTCATGCGCATTGGCACCCAACTTGGATAATTTTCACATCAGATATCATTCAACTACTTTGCAAAACTCCCTTCCTTCTTGATGGCCGTGTAGCTGGGGATGATACACGTCAAATCTGTTGAGGCCCAAAGCCCTCCCATTGGCATGATGTGGAAGTTAGGAGAGAGGAATGCCAGCTCAGGTGTGTCGTTCACGTCACTTGACCGGTCCTCAAAATTACGAGTCCGTCGCCAAAGTCCTCGTGTTATTTCTAGTGCGACGTTAATAAAACCAACAAACAACCTTCTTGATGGGCTATTTTTAATAATCCTAAGTGTATAATAATTATAATTTTTAGTTTTCTTTTCTTTTCCTTTTTTGGTTTAAAAAAAAATTTATGTTTTTAAATTTGATTTTTTCATTTTTTATTTTTTTTCCCCAATTTTTATTTTCTTCGTTCACTTTTTGGTAATTAAAAGTCTTATTTTATTTTATTATTATTGCATAATAGTATTATTTTTCTCTCTCTAGAAGAAGGCGCTGCTATATTTAGCCTTAAAGGCGATGAAATATTTATTAGTTTTGTCTGTGAAGTTTTTTTAAACTTTTTTAACTTGAATGTTTAAGTACTGCATAATCTTTCTTTTTTTTTTCTTTGGTTAATGCTTCGATTTTTCTATTTCTATATAATAATTAATATGTAATATATAATACAATTCCGATTCCAAAGAATGGGACAGTATTTATATCACACATATTGTCTCCAATTTTTGGTTCCCTCCACATTTTTTTCTTTAGATATGCTATGTTTTTTTTATAATTTTATGAATTTGCAATTTTTAATTAATTATTTTTATATATTTTTTATAAAATTACTAAGAATAATTTATATTTCAGCAAACTTCAGTTTTTTTCATTATAACATTTTGTATGTTTTAATTTAGAATAATTTTTTAATTTTGTATGGTTATTTTGAAAATTTACTGTATTTTTCATTTAGTTTTGTAATATTCCTTGGCTTATAGTTTCAATAAACTTTTCATATTTGTTTTTAGACGTTTTAATTTATATTTTGATGTATGACATGTAATTAAAAATTGTTTAATTAGCATTAATAATTATTTACATTCTTGTTCGCTCACACACACACGTGTGTGTGCGTGTGTGTGTAATATTGAATTCTCATTAAATTACTTTATAGTAAGGCATAATTTTGTAATAATGCATAATTAATAATGTGAAACATTGTATTTTAATTTTTTTACAAAAAAAAACTTTATTTATTCTTTTAAATATCTATTATTGTAAACGTAAATTTTCTATTTTCCATCGATATGTTACAAATATTGATACTTTCTATTATGTTTAGAAATAATATCTTTAAATGACAAGAGTGTACGTCTTTGTAAAAACATTAAAATAATGATTTTAAAGTATAAAACCCAAATTTTTGTTTTTAAATGAATTCGTTTCAATTAATTTTAATTCATGATCGTCTTATTTCCTTTTGCCTTGGTAGTCATTGTTTTTTAAGGTGGGAAAAACATTGATTAATGGATTATTTAAAGTACGGGTACCTTGAGGGAATTCATTTGATTTTTTTTTTAATTAAAAGTAATCTTCAAAGCGGCAATTAATTTTTATTGAAAACTGTTTGAGAAAAAGTATTTTAAGTAATATTTTGAAAAGTCGAGTTTATACAAACCAGTGAAAATTTCTAAATGTGGATAATAATAAAATAAACTACATTAAAACAGTTAAAAGCTAGTTTAAATATTTCATAAAAGTAATATTAAAATTGAAAGTTTATGTAAATTCAATGTCGATCAAAACCTTCAATGAAAATCCTTCACATTTTTCTACTTCTAAGAATCTGTACCCATGGCTGTATTTGAACAGTTTTTTTTTTTTTTTTTTTTTTTTTTTTTTTCCTTTTGTAGCAATAGCCATTCTTAATATGTATCTTGCTTTTGAATAAACTCTATTTTTCAAATGAATGGCTGAAAAAATAATTCGAATCTTTTTAAAAATAATTCAAATGGATTATTAAAATAATTATTTAAGAGTTAACTATCTCAACTACTTTATGTGCGAGTACATGTTCTTAAATATTATTTAAATAGGGAATAATGACTTTTTTTTTTACTTCTTACCAGTGAAAAGAGAATTAAAATCCTCATTCTTAATTTAGTCAATATATTATAAAATGTTTAAATTCAAAAAGCAAATAAATTTCAAACAATTAATTATTTTTAATTTAATTAGATTTATTCATTAAATAAAATAGTCAATTAATACTATTTAAAACGAAATGAAAAATTTTTACTTAAATTAATCTAGAGATAAAAGATTTGATGCTTTTTCTGTAGAATATCTGTAAATACTTATGATTACTTAAATTTGGATATTAGAAACAACTTGAGTAACGTTAAGTTTAAAGCTAAGGGCTTTTTATTTCAATAGTTTTAACGGGTTTTTTCATATGTAAATTATTTTCTAAACTGTGGAGTTTCTTCGAATTACCATGCCATGAAGCCTGACAAGAATCCTGGTAAGATATCTGTGTTTGTGTTTTAATGTCTGGTAAAAGAGGCGATGCAAATTGTCGAGGCCATAAATATTTTCAGAAGATCATCAACCTCGAAGAGTATTAATTTGTAAGCATCGCGTTCATTTTTATGATGTAATATCAGCAAGGATAGTGGGTTGTTACGTGCAATTTTGGCGAACGCTAATGTAATTTGAGTAGTGTTCAATTTTGCCTCCAAGCCCCAAAAAGTAATTAATTTTCTTTTTCTAATGGATGTACAATAAAAGATTTAAGTTAGTGCTTATTTGCTTGTTTGTTTATTTATTTATTTTTGATAATAAATGTATGTTCTTATTAACTTAAGTTAACATTAACATTACATACTTTCAACAGGGCAACGAAATTCCAAATGTATATACTATGGAATGACTATTAAAATGAAATCTGTAAATAATTGTTTATTAGTGTTTTTTTTTTTCAATAATTATCGAAATCTAAATTCATTTATAGATAAAGCTCCTTTTACCTAAATGGTTCCCTGCTCTTTCTTTCTTTTTTCAAAAAACTTTAATTATTTATGATTTTTTTCTTCTTTTTTATACATCACGTGCGCGCATTTTATGTTAATTCCGAGCATCAAACATTTCGATCATTTTATTACCCCTTTATGGAAATTCATGCTCACTATTTGGGAGCTTAAGATATTTTCTGGTTCACATTATTGATAATTTGAGTAAGCCTGATTTTGAAGAATTTACTCTCTTGTCTACGAAACTTTCGGCTTAAAATCTACCGGGATGTTAAAATGAATAATTCTTTGAATGATCACTCAAAAGTTTTGAGCTTGAAGCCCTTTCATTATAACCGCTGAATCCTCGCATTTGTTAAGTCTGTTAAAGCCAGCGGCGTATTTCATCGATCTTGAATTACTCTTGATCCTTCTCTCTTTGTAATTTGAAGTCTGTGTTAATCATAGAATGGATTTATTTCAGAAATTCCGACTTGATTCTTTCACTCGTACTCGCTAGCCAGAAGTTATTGAGAACTTACTTTATATTTTCAAATATCTGTATTGTCTCCGTAAAACACGCCCTCCTTCTAAAGGAATTTCGTAGCATTTTAACCAGTTCTAGAGAACTTGCGACGTTGGGCTATTCGTGATTTTCTCTTCAATAGATAGGGGATTTCTTGGTAATTTGAAATTCATAAAATTACAACTCCTTCCTAACCAAAATGAAACGTTATTAGGTAAATTAGATGAAGATAAAAGATGTGTAATGAACTGAATTAAAAGAATAGTGATATTTAAACGAAATAGAATTGAAATGAAAGAGAAGGGAGAGAAATAGAAGATAACAACAAACTAATAAATGTTGTAGATTGGAGTGAACCATAGTAACTAATCGTTTGTATTGAAAGTAGTTGGAAATGACTAGTGATCCGAATCATAGGAGTCGAATCTGCTGTAATCGAGAAGTGTTTGAATTGGAATGAATATTTTGGTAAGCAAAAGACTTTGTTATATGAGTTATTATTATGTTTGTATTGACACTTTGTATGCCATCGAAAATGACTCAAACTTAATGGAAATGAGTTAATCGTGTTTTTTTTTTTTACTTAAGATCCTGAAACGAAGCGTCAATCCTTGTACTGGAAGAGCTCATCTTCACCGAGAGTCAAAAAATCTCGAATGAGCAAATCAAAATCTTATTGATTTTGATTGCTCATTCGAGATTGCTCATTCGAGAACAATGATGATTGTTTTGTTTGTTTTTTTTTTCGATATTCGTGGCATTGCGTTCATTCCCTAGGTTCCTGAAGCTCAAAATATTAATCAACATTTCTAAATTCACGTTCTTGCTGAACTCCGTGAAAGAATAAGAAAAAAGCGACCCGCACTGTGGAAGGACAAGTCATTCCACATTGTCTGTCAAGAGGTTTCTAGCCAAGTACAGCATGCCAGTGTTAGACAATCCGCCTTATTCACTGGATCTTGCACCCTGCGACTTGTATCGTTTTCCTAAGGTGAAATCAGCATTAAAAAGAACAATATTTGAGTCCGTTGAAGCTGTTAAATAGAAAGCAGCACGTGTTCTGAAGCAGCTGACAGAAGACTTCCAGGACTGTTTCGAACAATGAAAGATTCACATGGAGCGTTTTAAGGATAGAGGAGGAGTGTGTATTGAAAGGGATAAGTAAATATGTATGAAATCAAATTAAAATGTTTTAGAGCGTCAGTCTCGTTATTGAATAACCACACCTCGAATATTTAAAAGGCTTAAAACCGAAAGAGATCGAAGCTGAGTCGGATGAAATTCATGGCACAACTGCTCCTGTATTTTCTACTGTTTAATATTGGGTAAAAGAGTTTAATCTTGGACGTACATCCACAAAAGATTAAAATCGTTCGGGACGTCCTGTACAAATGACTACTTCCGGAATAATTGACAAAAGCTGCGATATGATTTTGAATGATAGACATATCAAAGTACACATTATAATTAAGGTCACTGGCATACCGCAAGGTATAGTGTTTTCCTTTTTTTACGAAATATTTAATGTGAAAAAAATCTCGGTAAGATGGTTTCCACGTTTACTCTCAGTGGAAAATAAACGTAATCGTGTGCTTGATTCTGAGTCTATTTTGGCACTTTTTCGTCACAATCCTAACGAGTTTCTGCGTCGATACATAACTGTGGACGAAACGTGGATGCACTAATACACTTCAGAGACAAAGGAACAATCAAAATAATGGGATTTTGTAGGCGAATGGGCTCCGATGAAAGCAAAGACTGTGGAATCGGCCGGCAAGATGATGCCCATGGTCTTTTAGGATGCACTCGGAATCATCCATAATGATTACTTGGGAAAAGGAAAAACAATAACTGGAGAGTATCATGCGTCGTTATTACATCGGTTGAGTGAAGAAATCGAGAGAAAATGTTCTCATTTGTGAAAAAGAAAAAGATTTCCATGAAGACAATGCGCTGGTGCAAATCTGTGCAGTTTCGATGGCAAAAATTATGGAATTAAAATTCGAATAATTACAACATCCACTGTATTCACCGTATTTGGTCCCTAGATAGTTTTTTTTCTTCGTTTCCAATCTTTAAAAAATGGCGGACAACGGCTCTCGGCGAACGAAGAGGTCACCGCCGAAACAGATGCCTATTTTAAGAATATTCCGAAATATGTATATGTTAAAATGTGTGTGTAATTATATATGTATATATATATGTGTGTGTGTGTGTGTGTTTGTGTGTGTATAATTATATAAAAATATTTTTTTGTAAATTTTTTTATACAAACTGAAATAGCCGTAAATGGCTCCACGTCACCATGCAACCTGAAATCCACGGTAGAAATGACGATGTGTAAGAAAACTCGCGCTTAATGTTTTCCATTACAGCGCCGTCTAGAGGCTCACCAGTTACTCTCCACCTATGCATTATCTGTTGAAAATTGCTTGTTTAGATATTTTCTAAATGTTTTTCAAGAGGAAAATTGCTTGTTTAGATGTCTCCTTAAATTTTTGCTCATGATTTTCGAAATTCTCTGTATACATTTGTAAGTCGTGTACTTACCTTTTGGTACATCTTGCATAAAATTCAATGCATTTATTTTTTAAGATTTTGCAGAGAGTACTTATAAACATAAAATTGTATTAATTGATCCTATGAGTATTTATTATTTTAAAATATAAATTTACAAATTTTGAAAATTTTAAATTTTAGGACTCAGATTTCTTTTTATTTTTATACAAATATTCTGAAAGTACCTAAAAATTTTGATTGATCATTAGAAAAAAATAACGTTTTCTACGTAAGGAATAACCTCATTTTATAATATGGAAAATATCAACAATATAGATTTTGAAAATTTTGAGGGAAAATGCACCAGAATTCTAAAAAAAAAACACGTTTTGAGAAAAATGCAAATATACATATTTTTCTCTATGGTTTCTCTACTTTATGATTGCTTGCAATTTTAAAATTTTATTTTTTAATGATCTTCCTATCAAATTCTCGTTAAATTCTCCACAACTATAGAATAAGCAAAGTGCCAGTGGCCGCAGTAGCCTAGATGGCATGGTCACAGATTCGAGACCGGCGTTGTTTTCCTTGAGTCGTGGATCCGAGCCCTAATGCTACAAAGAGCCGCTGCGTAGCAGGCCTGAAACACGTTAAATCTGTCGAAGTCTTAAGTTTGGAGAGGGAGGTGTCAGATCAGGTTTCTCCAAGTCACTTGACCGAGGTTCAAAATTACGAGATCCGTAGCCAATAGCCATCGTGTTACTACTCTGTGCGACGTTGATAATCAATCACAATCAGCGAAGTGTTTTCTATTGTTTAGCAGCAATATAAATAAATAAATAAAAAAAAGCAAAATGTGAGTCATTTTAATATTTCAGTAACCTTAAATTTCGAACAAATAATCATTTGCCTAAATGTCTTTAAAAAGATTCAGCTACTATCTACCAATAAATCATTAATATCAGAACTTAATCAATATTTTAAAAATTTAAAGGCTTTCAGGTATTTGGATCCATCTCGAAATATTGTAATCATATATAAAAAGTTCTCAACAAAAAGTTGTTATGCCCTTATAATCTATGCTAAATTCCTTGATCTCAGTATAAGTTAAGGATAATAAGTTTTTTGTAGCTATAATACAAATTTGTGAACATTAAGAGAAATAGCATGGATTTTGATTCCCTCATTTCTTAATTTAGATCCTTTAAAAATAACATTTGAAGAGAGGCTGTTTATTGCTAATAAAATAGGAAAGAATAACTTCAATAAAAGGAAAAGCATAGATGTAATCTAGTAAAAAGAAGTTTTCTTATGGAAAGGTAAAAGGTGCTTATTTATATATATATATATATATAATGCCTTTCTTTTAAATATTATTATTTGATTAAGTTTCAATAACAGTTGAACCCAATCTCATTTTTAATTAATTATTTTATTGTAGCGGAGAGAGAGACATCATTTCCACTCGGCGGGAGATACGACTCCGCCGTTGGATAAAGAATAAGAAAACAGGAAAAGCGTAAAATTATGAGAGAGTGCTTTTTCTCGCAGCACAACAAGTTATATATAAAGGATTTTTCACAATAAACGTCGTAGAACACGTGGGATAGATTAGGAAATTAAATTATTATTATGAGGAACTAATATGAATTAAAGTTAAATCATTACACACACATTTATATATATATATATCATGTTAACACATCTTAACTCAATTTAAAATTTCATAACATTTGGCGCTGAAAAGAAAAGATTTTGAGAAAGGAAATATGTCTATTATATTGAAGATATTAGGTTCTCATTTGATTGTTACTGGTTAAACGTGCATAATCCTCTCCACATGACGGGTCTTTAGTTGTATCAGGACTCGAACCCACCACTCTACAGGAAGTACGCCTACCACGAGCTCTCGACCCTCAGCACTCGGCTATCGCCTCCAATTCTAGGTTCGAAACAAGTTTATAAGAAAAATTTAGGTATTAAAATTACAGTATTTTATCATGTTTTGATTGATTGTTTATTAACATCGTACCTAGAAACAACTCGAGAACTATTGGCGACGTACCTTGAATTCTGAACCTTGGCCAAATGAGAATGCGAAATCTCAACTGGCACTTTTCTCTCCAAGCTTTCCTACCACGCCAGTCGGAGAACTTTGAGCATTTAATGTGCATAATCCCCTCCACACGACAGGTCTTAAGTAGTATCAGACTCGAACCCACGACTGGACAGAAACAACCCCGGCCGCGAATTCGCGACCATGACGACTAGTCTACTGTGGCCAGTTTTTTAACCGGAGAGACTAAGAAAGCAAACTAAGAACTGTTTTAAGATTTAATTGTAACAAATTTTTAGCATTTTGTAATTTAAAATATTCTAAAGCCGGTATATCTACCCATAAAACGATTTTTTTTTATTGTATTTCAAAATTAAGATAAGATTGAGATAAACATAAGAAGTACAATTTTAAATGATTAAAAAATATATTGTTAGGGAAGAGAGTGTATAGAATAATAAAAGTTGAACAAAAAATTGTTTCCTCCGAATTCAAAATTAAACTTTATATACTTCCACATTAAGCTGCAAAAAATTAAATGATTAATATATTCTCTTTTACTTTAAAATATTCCTAAGCTTTCCTTAACTCATTACCACGAATTTGCTTGTATGTAGAGAGGAGGCTATATATATATATAAATAAATACATATATATATGTATAATATATATATATATACATATATGTATAATTTATATTTATATATATAAATAAATACATATATATATAATATAATTTATATATATATATATATATATATATATATATATATTGCTTCGATTTACTTGAAAGTACACTTCTATTTCAAGTAACGTTTTCAGAAATTTAAGCTTAGGACAGCTTGCGGGATGAATTTCACCAAACCGACTTTTAACGAACCTTTCGATCGCAAAATCCAACACAGTAATGAACTGTCTTAGGTCATCTTTGTGTCGTATGAAACTCTAAACGACTATTTCTAAGCAAAGCTACTAACGAGTTGATTCATGGGAAGAGAAGTATATAATGAGAGCATTGCAAAATAAATTTCACCAAACTAATGTACCTAATGAAGTGGAAACTGCACTAAAGCAAATCTATCTTTAAATCATTTTCAAGAGGTACTGGACACAACTGGTGATCAGTATGTTTTCCTAAATGTGGAAAAGTTTGAATGGGACTCTAATTCTAAGCGACTGACTGTAGAGAACGCTGTAGATAAAAGTTAAAGAGAATTGCATCCAATTCAAACATTTCTCTTAAACTTCATGAGTATAAATAAAAATAAGTATAAAAAAGAGAAATGTTCTCTATCATTAAGTGTAATAATACAATACAACTAGGAGTTTATTAACTATTAATTAAGAACAAAATGCTTTTAAAATATTTTAGTTTTTTAGTTTTATTAACGTCGCACTAGAAGCAACACGAGGGCTATTGGCGACGGACCTCGTAATTTTGAACCACGGTCAAGTGACGAGGACGACACCTCAGCTGGCACCCCCTCTCCTAACATCCACACCACGCCAACGGGAGGACTTTGGGCCCCGAACAGATTTAACGTGCATCAGCCCCGGCTACACGGAGGGTCTTTGGCGGCCAAGGATCGAACCCGCGACTGAATGAAAACCACCAGCCGCGAGTCCACGATCTTGACCACTAGGCTACCGCGGCCCTTTTAAAATATAATGTTAAAATTTTTTTTGCCGGCTCGATGTTCATTATTCAATTTTATTAATAAAGTTGTATTAAATGGTTATGTTATTCAATTGTTAGGAATTAGAATAATTGTTTATTCTATTATAATAAAGTATTGAAAATAAGTGTTGAGTTTAGCAAAGAAATAAGAACTTTAAAGGATTTTTTATTACCCAAATAAGTGTTAAATAATCACTTGTAAAATAAAATACTTCAGAGAAGATTAGTGAAATATATACTATTTTAATTTTATATATTTATTTGATTTTATCAGGAACATTATGTGAGAATAATCTCTTTTAGATTGACAGATATCAATCAAATTCTGTGTAGTTTATTGTCGTAATAATTACTTATTAAACTTCTCTCATCATGGTTTTAATAAAATCAAAGATCTGAAACACTCAAGTCTTACCGGCTTCCAGGTCGGTTTCTAGAAGAGTTAATTTCCAATGCAAACTAACTTTTTTCAAATCTAGATCAAGATTTGATTCAAGATTTAAATGAGGTTGATATTATACATATCATATATTAATAGCTTTTACATACATACATACATACATACACATATATATATATATATATATATATATATATATATATATATATATATATATATATATATATATATATTATTTAAGAAATGATTCATCATTCCATATTTAAAAAAAAACATTACATAAAACTTTTTACCATATATTTGTATCTTTAAAGTAAAGAAAGAGAGGTGTATACTCAATTTTGGGAGCCACTATATGTATTGCAATTAAATAAGTACTTTTAGAAATCAATCTTGTCGGTGATAATTTCATTAAAAAACGGCTTGTTTAAAATAAACACCAGAAAATAATTTGCCAAAATATCCAACTAATGAATGCTGTGGATCTTTACGAAATTATTGGCCGCAACGAACGAGTCTAGTAACTGTGCTGCGATGCATGGCATTGCACGTTGTATATATTTTCGCCAAGTAAATTTTTTAATAATTAAAGAACGAAAGGAAGAGGAAAGATAATTAGGTAAGAGATCAGACTGTAAAATGAGCTATTTGCGTACATTTCCTCAACTACTATCTGGATTTAAATTCGATTTTTATATTTAACTTTGAAACTCCTTTCTAACGAAATGATGCATGATTACGTAATTTCAATTAGCATTACATGTGTAGTAAACAGACTTAAAGAAATACATTCACGAAAACGAAAGAAAATTGAATATTACAGTTCGAAATGATTTGGTAGTTAAGTTAGTAGAGGTTAATAGAACGTAGACGTAGTTGTGACGTGTGTGAGTGAGCGATTGTGTAATGTTGAAGTTTAAATGGCGCAAGAGCCAGATATGGCTATGTCCACCTAACAAAGTATAAATGGGATCTAGACGTTTGAAAAAAAATGGGAAAAGAAAAACCCGGATTACCCAGCATTCATTCTCTACTTCTGACCTGGTTCACAAGAAATCAGGTCGAAAATAGAGAATGTTTGCTAGGGTGTTCCGGTGATGTGTCTGCTGTGTTTATCAAAGACAGTAAACCCCATAAGAAAGGAAAAAGATCACTAGGGTGCCTCGGAAGAGTGAGGCCTGTACTTATAAAGAAGCTAAGCCCCTGAGGGCTAAGGTATATGAAACTACACAGATTGTTGTCGAACAAGGATCTAGGATGTCTTGAAGAGAGATAGAACTAAGGAAATCACTCGAATTCCTAGTCGTCACAAATTAACTCACTTGCATCCCAGTAGGCTGGTAAGGTTGATTTTTAATATTGAAGTTAGATCAAATTTCACAAACGCGTTACAAGTTAGTTGGTAAAAAATAAAGCGAAAACCTATTCATGATATGAGAAATACTAATAAATTGATAAGAGCAATCATCCATCTCATTATTTGACTGTTAAATTTGTTCGATTAGACTTTAACTGAGTGACTAGATAGGTTATAAGCAATGACCTCAGAGATGAGTAATAGGGATGCGTTATAAAATAACAAGGTTAAAAATGTTTTGTTTATAATTCCTTGTTATAGACGGCTAAAATGGAATAAAAATTAAAATTTCCCCCTCCCTCCAAAAGCGGACTTAGGGGAGGGGTCCTCTAATTCTATATTTACGCCATTTTATAACTACATCATTTTTAACTCTATGATGATATGGGTCGCAAATCATACAAAACTAAACTTTTTTCCCACGTGCCATTTCGAAAATTTTCGTGAAAATGATTATAATAAACTAATTTATAAATTCATTTTTCGTTTTCACATTACCGATTGTAACTCCATAGACTTAAACTTTTACAACTGAATTGCATATCGTCTCATTATTATAATAATTATTATTATATTCGTTATAAATAACCTCGAATAAATTTTCGTTACGGGTTAAGTTATTTGCGTTATTTCCTAACCACAATTTTTATTTTCTTAAAATATATGTGTCGATCCTGAGTGAAAACGTACAGTTTCTTCAAAAACCTATCAAAATGATGCTAAAATGTTTTTGGATACTCGGCATTTTCCCAGAAATGGGTTCATGCTTATAATCCCCAAATTTTTCAACGGTCCCTAATCGATTTTCTCGGAACAATTTGCACTTCCCTTCTAGATTTCATTCTGCTTATGTATCATGAGAAGATCCTTCCGTTTTTTTTTTTTTTTTTCAATTATGTTTCTTCTATGACTTCAATCATTTTTCTTTTACTCTATCAAGATATTTTACAAGACACAATCTGTTCTTTATGATTGTATGGCATTAAAAAATTACATATTGCAAAGAAAAATATGTTGAAGTATAAAAGCGGCTGAGAATTGAATATGAAGATAGAAAGGTTGCGGTAATAGAAAGATTGCAGTTGTAAAAAGATAACAAGAGAGTGAATTCTTTAAATAGTGGGCGGGAGTTACTTGAATGTATATATTTGTGATTTAAAGGAACTAGAATCCGACGCTGTTTCGTCTAAGTTATCTCCAATGTGGATTAACTCACATCGGATCCGAGTATTCGGGTAAAAATAGCCTTTGATATATATAACAGTTGTTACTATCTGCGTTGAGGGAGAGTGAACAAGTAGAGAAAATTCTTACTTTTTTAAAGAAATAATAAATAATTGAAATGTACTTCAATACAGTCTTGAACTGTTTTTGTGTGACTATTTTTTTTTTCTGTACTTGGAATTAAGTAGAAGACTTAAGATTAGCACTTATATTGTTATTTAAGATGACAGACGGGTTAGGTAACACAGATAAGCCACAAAGGTTTTTAAAGTACACACAATGCCCACATTGATGTGTCTCAAATAAAATTTTACATAAAATTTGCTACATACTGAATGGATTAATGTATATTATTAAATTTTGGATACAAATAACATTTTGACTGGTTTCTGTTGAACTTTTTTTCAAATATAGAAATGTTACACAAGTATAAGAGAAGGCATGCGGGGTCTTCACTTTATTGGTAAAGAAGTCCATGGAACAGAAAATGCTAAGAAACATATTTCGAAAGAATTTTTGAGTTAGAAAAATATCACATTACTTATATAAATTTGTCTTATTGTAACACATATACCCATTTATCATGCTGCGTCTTTAAAATTGTGCGTGTGTAAAATTATCTTTTAACTGACATTTGAAGATCCATTTCAAATAAAGATTATCTTCGTTTAATGTTGATTTTTTTTATACTTTAGTATTTATTAAAGTCGCACAAGAAGCAACACGAGGGCTATTCGCAACGGACCTCGTAATTTTGAACCATGATCAAGTGACGAGAACGACACCTGAGCTGGCACCCCTTCTCCTAACTTCCTCACCACGCCAATGGGGCCCGAACAGATTTAACGTGCATTAGCCCCGGCTACACGGCGGGTCTTTAGCAGCCAAGGATCGAACCCGCGACTGAAAAAAGACCGCCGGCCACGAATCTAAAACCATGGCCACTAGGCTACCGCGGCCACTCGTTTAACGTTGAAGAATAGAGCCCTCAATTGAGAACATTATCAGACAAAAAACACTTCTTTATTAATTCGTTCTCAAGAGACGAGGACGTAACCGGAACAGACACCCCTCTCCTAACTTCCTTACCAAGCCAGCGGAAGAACTTAAGATCTCGAAGGATTTAACGTGCATCGGTCCCATTTACAAGGCGGGTCTTTATAGGCATCAAGACTCGAACCTACGACTCGACGAAAACCGCCGGCCACAAATCAAGTCCATGACCACTTGACTACCACGACCTAAATACTACGCAGTTTTTACTTTAATATATAGCCGTGTTGCAGGGGCTGATGCAGTCAAATCTGTCGGGGCCAAAGTCCTCCCTTTGGCGTGGTGTGGAAGTTAGGAGAGGGGGTGCCAGCTCAGGTGTCGTCCTCGTCATTTGACCGTGGTTCAAAATTACGAGGTCCATCGCCAATAGCCCTCCTGTTGCTTCTAGTGCGACGTTAATAAAAACTAAACTAAACTACTTTAATATATAAAGTTAAGTGCATCGCGGTTTTTTGAGCTAAATAAATAATACTCGTATGTTAGCAGCTTATATTATATGAATAATATGTTATTAAAATGAATAATGTGAATGTATTAATAGAAATGAATATTACGTTAAAATATCGCTTTGAAGCCCAGCACTCCCAAGCAGTTTTTTCGTGGCGTAATCATGAGGGTGTTATCTTACAAAAGCAGATCACTCATAGTAGTTCGGTTTGCTACTGAAACAATTCAATGATTTATTGACGGTATTCTGAGTTCTTTTGTGCTATGTTCATGATACATAATCTTGGAGCTATCTTCAATCATGACGATATCAGGCGCCATACAATTCTCATATCTCTGAACTACATCCGTGCTGCGCAGAGCTTTCTTAACCAGCAAAGCCGTCAGACCTTTCTCCACTTGAAATGTGACTTGTTAAGCCGTCAGATTTGAACACTGCAAAAACAAATGAAGAATGTTTGATTAATTATATCGTGAAAAGAGATTAGTGCTTCATATAGCGTTCTCCGCCTACCCTTATACAAGTTGTGACATATTTTCTTCATTACTTTTAACTCTACAGCCATCTTAAAATCAAACTCAAACTGATGAGAAGGACAAAATACTTTATTATCTATCAAAGAACATACAAGATTGCTTTATAGAATCCCCCTTAACTCAGTTAATCCTAGTTTACGTTCAAATAATAAAGTCGTAGCTTACCAAATCACTCATTCCTATACAAATATCATTAGATTATAACATATTATACTTCTGTTATTCTGATCAGAGTCGTTTCCCATACTTCCAATATAAAAGATTAATTAGGAAGATTCAAGTCAATCTGCAACATTTAACAGCTTGTAGTTGCCCTTTATCTCTCTTCTCTTTCTTTTCAATTCTATTTCAATTATATAGCCCTCTATCTAATACAATTCACTATACTTCATGTAATTTACCTAATCCTGTTTCCTTTGATCGGCAAGGAGTTGTTATTGTATGCAATTCAAATTACCAAAAAGTCCCAAAGGTAAGTGAAGAGAAAATCACTTAACCCATCGTCACAAAGTGAGTCTTGCACGAAAGGAGATTCCACTGATAATTAACAGTAATATTACGAAGCGCAACTGCTCGCCTTGAATCCTTTTTACAGCATTCATATTGTAATAATTTCATTACCTATGTATGTGTTTGTGCAAATTTAATTTTAATGAAAACAGTCACTCTTTTTCACCGTGTTTTATTTTGAAAAAAAAAATCAGAATTTTAAATGTTGGGGATATAAATAAAATAGATTTATGACATCATAACTAAGTCTTCGAGAAAGAAAATGTTAAATGTCATTCTAATTAAATGTATTGTTCCACACACACACACACATATATAGAGATCATATTTATATATCCTCATTTTCCTGAATGTATTTAATAACAGTTTTAAATAGAAGTATATATATAGTATATAAGTAAATGTATCAGTGACGCACAGAAAATTGATGTTGAAATTTATATTTCTTTTATTTTAATTATATTTTGCTTGTATTCGTTGTATTTAATGATGACATGAAATTCTGTTTTCAATATATGTTGAATATATAAAAGTATGTATTATAATATTGTGCATTTGGGGGGCCCCGCACAAATTTTTTAATAAATTTGTTTCCAAACACTCATACACATAAATGTAAAATAATACTTTTTTTTTTTTGTAGTTTCTAAGTATCTCTGCTTTATCAGCTGTATAATATTTAGATAAGTATTTACTTAATTGTGTGCCCTTTTTTTATTCTTAAAATTGCTGGGCCGCGGTAGCCTAGTGGTCAAGGTCGTGGACTAGCGGCCAGCGGTTTTCTTTCAGTCGCGGGTTCGATCCTTGGCCACCAAAGACCCGCCGTGTAGCCGGGGCTGATGCACGTGAAATCTGTTCGAGGCCCAAAGTCCTCCCGTTGGTGTGGATGTTAGGAGAGGAGGGGTGCAAGCTCAGGTATCGTCCTCGTCATTTGACCGTGGTTCAAAATTACGAGATCCGTCGCCAATAGCTCTCGTGTTGCTTCTAGTGCGACGTTAATAAAAACTTAAAATTGCTTTGAATTTAACCAACTGTAATTAATTAAATGTGATATAATTCTGGTGAAAATAAAGGAAAACAATTTCATTAATCGATATATTTTCTTCTACTAAACAGGTAAAAGATTACTTTTATTTTTAATTTATTTTACTAACGTGTTTTTTCAATAATTAGTAATAAACAGAAAAAAATCGTAATAATTAAGCAAAATCAGTCCTTTTGAAAATTGAGCCAAATTGATTTTCAAGTAAGATGGCATATCAATTAAAGGAAGAAAATTATTAATATGTTCCGAATTTTTAAATATAATTTTTATCTTTAACAAATGTGTGTGTGTATAATTGCTCCTATAAAATAATACACATTTTAAACTTCTTTTTTTTTATTTATTCCGCATTTAAATCAAATTACAATAAAAAAGTATATAAGAATAAATATATACGCAGCAAATTTAATTACTTCATATATCTTTGCATTGTTTCTTAATTTTTTAGTTGATTCTAATTTTTTTTTAATCTTTTTATTTCTTTGATTCACTTTTTGCTATGTTTTAAGAGTTCCTTTTTGAGTCATAATTCTTACCACCTGAATAATTATTTATAATTCTAATTATTTTTAATCATGCACATGTTAAATGATATTTTTAGATATCTGTTTATATACGATATTTGTATGCTCTATTATAATATACATTTTTTTAAATATATATAGGACTTTGAGCCTCAGCATATTTAACGTTCATCAGCCCCGGCTACACAGCACAGAAAAATGCATAGTCAACCTTTTTTTTCCCATCTCCTGTCTATACATATTTTCCGTTCAATGTTGAATGAGTATTTTTCCGTGATCATCTGCTATCTGTCGTTTTTTTAATCAATGAAATCTTCCGCGGTAGCTACACTTGGGCATCTAACATAATTGATTTTCTAAAATATTTTTATTTTAAATCATTTAATCGAATAGTAGTTTTTTTTTTTTTTCAATGTTTTTTTTAATGGAAGGGACTTTGTTAGAAATTTACTTTAGGAGAGTTCATTTTAAATTTGTAATGAAGATTCATATAACAATTATAATAATTGTTTTATATTTGTGGTAATTTCACTAAATGCATTAGTTTTAAATGTTGTTTAATTTAATGTTAAAGTTATACATTATTTAATTTTTTCCCTGATAAATATTAAAAATAAATTAAATGAATCAGTGTGATTATAATTTATATCTAACATTAAAATTAATTTGATTTTAATGTTATTGCACAGAACCTAAAGTATTTCAATAATAGTCAATAAAATGTGTAATTAATAGAAAATAATATTCGCGCGCATAGTTGAAAAAGGCTCATACAACGTTCACAAGTCACTTTTCTGAAAATATGTGGGGAATTCTTGGACACCTCCTTGGTTTTGCCACTGTTCATTCGAAGCATTTTCAAAAACTATCAACTAAATTATTTATCGAATATTATTTCTCTGTTAAAAATAATAATTATCAACCAATACTAACATAACAAAAGAAAAACCATTGGACTAAAAAGAGATTTGTGAAATTAACTTCGATTTTTTTAAAATTTTACTCAATTAATTAATTAATTAGCTTTAGCAATTTCATAATAAAAAAACAAATTTTGTTACCCAAGTTTTCTTTTGGATAAAAAAAAATATCTGTTGAAAGAGACATTTTATCTTTAATCTGAATTCTTTGTTCTGAATGTGCAAAAATAGAAATTGAACATTCTGATACAAGGGGGAGGGGGGAGGAAGCAATTTCTTTTGTATTAAGACATCAAAGGTTTATTGCGAATTCCAGCTTCGACCACCAGAGAGCGCTACTATCTCCTTTTTCCGAGAAGTTGAATACTGTCTCTCATGTATTTCCTTTTTCATAAGTACAGGATACAATGCTATAAAAGCTTGAATCGCTTCAGTTACTCTGTTATTGTGGTAGAAAGCAGAGTTAAACAAGGATGCAGGTGGCAAATTCATGTTTTCCCCCTTTCATTTTAGTTTCTTCCTGTAAATACTATCTTTTCATTCAGTTCAGGAGGGAAGATAGCATTACTACTAACCGCGTAAAGTTTTCGATTGGCAGTATATTTTCAGCTCTTTTACAATGAGGTCATTTTAAATTTCAAATTTTATGCTGAAGATTTTTTTTAATTGAAAAAAAACCACTATTTTCTGGAAGAAAATAATTAAAATTTCTTGAATTTATATCAGCACGTTTTTTTAAACAATTTCAAGTAATTATAGTACTGCTCAAGCTTTAAAAAAAAGTGATCGCACTTAGTATTAAATTAATGATTTGTTCCTAACTTAAAAATATATTTATGTATCTTTTCACAAAGAATGTGTAATGATACTTCGAGCTGAAACAAAGATTTTTTTTTCCTTCCTCTAACCTTATTACATCCTTCGATTGGGAAAAGAAAAAAAGAAAAAAAATTCTTACTTGTTTATTCTTTACTTACCCAATGCCTAACTATATATTCTCTCACTGAATGGAATCAAAACCATGAAATGGAAATTTAATTTCAGTGTCATCATTAGCCTAAAAAAAAAAAACTACTTTCGGAGAAAAATTGATTACTGCATTGTCTTGAAAGAGAACTGTCAGCTTTTCCCTTGATTTCTAGATCTGTTCTAAGTTACTCTTCTCAAGCAGAACTTGTGAAGGATAAAAGTTCCTTTCTCAACCAAGCATTTTAATTAAAAATTCCTTTGTTTCCAAATAAGTTTTGCGAAGAACAGACTTAGTCACCTAAGGTGCGCTTCTTTTTATAATTATTATTAAATTTCTCAATGAAATATAAGAATTAAAGTAAAAGATGAAACATCGAGAAAAGGTCAATAGTAAATTTTTCCGATATTAAAATTAAAACAAACGGTAAATTATTAATTTTAATATTATATCAGCAACATGTAATAAAATTAAAGCAAACGATAAATTATTAAATTGAATATTGTATCAGCAACATGTAATTAAAATTAAAGCAAACAATAAATTATTAAACTGAGTATATTTCAGTTAAATGTACTTAAAATTGAAGCAGACGATGTAATTAAATTGAATATTATATCAGCTAAATGTAATTAAAATTAAAACATACGATAAATTATTAAATTGAATACATTTAAGCTAAATGTAATTAAAATTGAAGCAAACGATAAAAAATTGAAAAGTGATCTGGTACGCAAAAAGTGATCCAACTAAAACAATAGCCCCTTGGGTGGCTAATAAATTACTGATTTAATTTTCAACTAATAAATGGAGAAAACTTGCTATCCATTTCAATCATAAAAAATAATATAACATGTTCTTTTTTTTCAACACGTGACTTGGGAAATATGATGACATAAATTATTGAACAATGTATGCCTTAAAAATTTGATTTCGCTCCAAGCTTTCATTTAGTTAGGAATGCGTGGACTGAATACTGAAATTGTAGTTGGATCTAAAACAAGTTCTTATTTAAAAAAGCTGAGTCTAAGCCCCAAAGATTTTCTTCAAAAACGTGTAAGTAATGCCTGGCTCGAAATATATATCATCCCCCACGAAAAAATATTTAAAAAAAAAATTGTTGTATTATTCTTACTACGGGGTAATTTTATAAATAGTTCAACCTTTTAAAGAAAAATGATAGCTTCGTGACTTTTATTCTTATTTTGGTTACTTCATTTAGAATGATTTTATTCCGGTCTGTCGATTCTACTTTTTCCATTGAACCCACGTACATATCTCAAAATTTTTACTGATACTATGTTACGATCAAAAATAATCTGCATTTTCTAATTTCGAATATAATGAGGTATTTAGATGCAGATGGGAGAAGAGATTAATGCTGTGAACTGGTTAGATAAATTCCATTACCTCCCATAGAAAAAAAAAAAAAAAACATCACCAACTATGACGTCCTTCCTTTATTATTTGTGGTCGTAGTAGCCTAGTGGTCATGGTCACGGCCGGAGGTTTTCGTCGAGTCGTAGGTTCGAGCCTTGATGCCACTAAGAACCCTCCATGTAGCCGGGGCTAATGCACGTTGAATCTGAATCTGTCGAGGCTTAAAGTCCTCCTGTTGGCGTGGTTGGGAAGTTAGGAGAGGGGTGTGGCAGTTCAGCTGTCATCCTCGCCACTTGACTGAGGTTCAAACTGACGAAGTCCGTCGACAGTATTACTCGTGTTGCTTCTAGTTCGACGTTAAAACCAACCAATCCTTTGTTATTTAATTATACTGCCATCTTTCCTTCAAATGAAAAAATCAAAAATAAGTTTACTCTAATTGAAGATATGCAAGAGTGAGACAAAATTATTTGTTAATCATTAGAGATTAGATAAGGTTACTCTCTCGAATTCCACTTAACTCATCAATCCTAGATTGTGATGTACTAATAAATTCTCAGCTTATCAATTCCCTCTTTCTGATTCAAACACTTCTCTCTCTCAGTTGCTTCGATCTTAGAACTTAGATAAAGAACCTCTTCAATTCAAAAGTTTAATTACGATGCTTCAATCCAATTTACTAACAAATATCAGCCTACCATTATCCTAACTATATATCTCCTCATTTGTTCTTTCGATTCTATTTCATTATATATCACTATTTCTAATTCAATATTCACTTCATTTCTTTTCTTTTCATCTTATTTACCTAATCACGTTTCATTTGGGTTGGGAAGAAATTGTAATTTCAAGCAATTCAAATTACTATCCCCGAGGTTAGTGAAGAGAAAATCGTGAATAGCCCAGCATCTCACTACCACCATTGCAGCTGAAACGAATTTCACTTCGATCACGACAAGTTTAAAATGAAGATAGTATCATAATGTCTCGAGTTCTTAGTTGCAATTAGTATTTCTTCCCAATTTTACTGATTTGATATTTATTTTGTCTGTTTACCTCGAGCGGCAGTTTACTTTTGTTACACTTCTGAAACTGAGGTTTTGTGAATTAATTTGGTGAATAGAAATAACTCTTCAATTCTTATTTCGTCTTGTATGAGTACCTGGCTCCTTGGGAACTTAAGAAATAATTATGTTAATCAAATGAAGGCTTATATCTCTATGACTTACCAAACAAATTTTCATTATCATTTGAAGTTGAGGGATCATCTCGCTGTTAAACACTATGATTCGAGCACCTTTTCCCTTTTCTTAGAGTCTTCATATATTTTTAAAATTTTAATGAAAGGATACATTTTTTTGCGATAGTTTATAATTTGTTCTTTGATTAACTAATTTTAAATATTCATAAATTTTCTTAAATAATGTATAAAATACGGGCTAACGCGCTTCTTTTTCACATTATTTAAGGATTAATTGATTCTAGTGCAAAAGATTAAAACTGTTTTTGCTTCAGAATATATAATTTTTATTTCATTATACAAATAAATGCTTAGAAATATCGTTAAACTAAAAATATTTAATACGAGTTTTTTTAAATTTTTTTTAAGGTTTGTTGAAAATTGGCATTAAAATTTTTCTTATTTTAATATATATCTACAATAGAAAAGATATCAAAATATATACGGAACTGAATATTTTAATTCTTATATTTTACAAAATATTATGATATTTTAACAGAACTATTTTCATCAGGTAAGGATACTTTGCACGAAATGATCAAAAATTTCATTTCGAGAAAATGATCTTTAAGGTTTTCTGTACAATAAATTGAGCAGCAGAATAAGCATTAACATTTTTAAACATACCTCAGGAATTAATTAGAATAATTTTATGATGTTTGTTTTAAAGTATTCAGAAAAACCCATATATATATATAAAAAAAAAATCAGAAAATCGAATTTTTTTAAAGGTTTAAGGGTTATGAGAACCCTAAAATTTACATGTTGATTAATCTTGTGATTTTCACATATAAATACCCTTCAGAAATAATCTAAGCTCTTTAGAAAACCTTTTTAAAAATATTTGAGTAAAAAAAAAAACCTGTTACATACTTACAATAGGAAACCTATGTGAGAATTAAAACTAGATTTTTTTAAAACTAAACTTTATTCTTCGAATTTCATCTGAAAAGGAATGTATTGAGGAAAGTTTAGAACAATACTCCATTAATTTGTATTTATAGTAAAAATGTTCCTTTGTTAGGTAAAATAAAATAAAAGCATGTTTAATATCTTTCCAATTCAGGGCAAGGACCATAAACAGAAGTAAAAAAAAAAAAAAAAAAAAAGAGAGAGAGAGAGAGGAAACTCGATTGCAAATTTTATTAACACAAACAAACTAATTCAGGACAAGGTACACTAGTTCAGAAATTGAATAATTTCATTTAAATCAAAAACACTCAGTGTATTTTCGTAGCCTGTTTTCTTTAAATAACAATATTTATTTTCGCCCTCAATATAATTTTAAAAAACTTGCTTTTTTAATGGTTATAATACGTGCGCTCAAACTTATTTAAAATAGAATTTTTTTTTCAAGGGAAGAGGGAAGAGCGGTTTTACTCTTTTCGTTTATACTGTACCTCGAAAAATCAGCACCATGACTCTGACAATGCTTCAAACAAAACGAAATAATTGAAAAAGCATTTGATGGTTTAAGGGTTTAAGTGATGTTTTCATATTTTCAATTTTGTGAAAGGAAATGAAAAAAAAAAGGGGGGGGGGTGAAGAAAGAAAAATAAATTTGATGAATAAGCAAGTTCAAAGGATCTTTCGAAATATAAGTATACCGTTTCATTTTAAAAGGATCATTTCGTATCCGCCCTTCTTTATGGTTGATAATGCATGAAATTTTTAAGAAGGATTGAGCGAAATAATTTTTTGTGATTTAAAATGATTCCAAAATGTTGAAATTGATCCTTCAAATTATGAATCCAGACTATTTTACCGCAAAAATTTTGTTTAAATTTGTTCATTTAGGTCAACCTATGAATATAATATGATAAATCATCGTTATGTATTATTTAAAAATACTTTTTTCGGAACAACATTTCATAAAATTAACCGTTCACTTTTTCAAAATATTTAAAACCTAGAATTAATATATTTTCTAGAATGTCAGATTTAATTATATTAATACCACTGTTCAACAAATGTTCATGAAGTCTTAACCTTTGTAAATGTATTCAAACGAGGTTATTTTCGTTTCTATAATCATGAAGGACCAGAATATTACTATATTTTAATCATTAGCTCTAGTATTTAAAATAGAGAATGTGGGGCATCGAAATCTATTTAATACACAATTCATGGTTACAAGGTGACATTAGCAAAACCCTTATATGTATCTATTGGAAATTTTTATGACTAACTATCTCGTTATATGGACCAAAGTATATAATATATAACTACATTTATTGTGATTAAAAGTAGGATTGTTTGCATTGTATCTCTGAAATGTCACTCTTACTCAATACAAGTCTCTTAACAATACCAGACTCTCTTTCTATTAATAAATAGCAATAACGTTCTAATAAAATATCTCTTCATGTTTATCGCAGTTGGCTCCACTGTTCTCAGGGAAGAAATACAAGTGAGCATGTTACAAGAGAATATTCGAAGGAAAATGAACACCAATCTTGAGGTAACTCATAAGCATCTCATACAACAGCTCTTTCTGAATGGAGATGCACTTGTTTTAAAAAAACCCTGAACTTCCATGCTGCCTGCTTGTCAGCCTGGAGAATATCAAGGAATTTATATTCCTTGAAAAATACCCTAATCCGTGTGCCAAAAAAGACACTTTATTTCAGCTTTTCATGACTTAATGGAGGAAATTTCGATATCAAATACTTGAAACTTTCTATTTCATGTTGTATGTTTTTTGCAAATTTTATTTCTATTAGTCCTAGTTTGATGTGTAGCAAAGGAAGTAAAATCTTTTTAGAAGAAGCCAATGGTCCATTTTGTACATTTTTTGTTCCAGTATGAAATGTTCTTGCGGAACAGTCTTTTTTAACGCAATGAAGTTCACTAGGCCTACTGTCCCATTCATTCCTGAAACAATAATTGCTACATCCCAACTGTGATCCCAATTAAAAAAAAAAAAAACTATAGCTTTGATATAAACACGCGTTTGCTACTGAATGTTTCTATAATTTATAGCATTAATTAAAAATTTAATATTGTCTAATGATTATTTCATGCTAGAATCATGTCCAATAGTGATGGATGAGAGGTTTCTCGTCTTGTGAAAGAGAACAAAGAGAGAGTTTTCAAAATCTTCGATGAATCTATGAAAAGTTTCCACTACCTGGATCGTGATTAAAGGAGATAGTCTCTATCAGGCCATTTATGTTCGAGCATGTAACAAGCATGTAACAAGTTTAAACGAGAAAAAAAAGATGTAAAATTCTTCTCTTTTTCTCCGTACACAGAGACTCTAACTGAATGTTCAAGCAACTTCTACTGTTGTAATCTTATCGCTAATAATTCATTTTTGTTTCAGGAAGGTCCAAATCTCTTAGACAAGTCACCCAGCTCCCATTGAGAGATTTTGTGAGGGTTGTCAAAACTTTCAAGAGAAAAAGCAGAATTATCTGAAGGACATTGATCATTTGGTACCACATATTCCTTTATCACAGTCCTATTGATACCCTTTCAGAACTTTCTACCGGAATTGCAAAACTTTTCATTCCTTCTGGAACAGTTCGAATAGCTGAGAGAATGTTTGGATAGGCATATTCCTCTTTTTTCTTTTTGATTATTCCTTGGCAGATAGGTGGTAGTATACAGAAATAGCAATCTGCAGGATAAGTTTTGTTCACTATCTTCAAATCATGGACCCTGCAAGGGGTTCTGAGTGACATTTACTATAAATCCAATTTTGCAAGTTGTTAGTAGAAGTATTGCAAATAATATGTATAGAAACTACTACTAACTATAACTACTAATCATCATCACCTCAGATTTCAGTTCACGGTTGTCCTTAGACAAAAAACACATCGGGTTGTATAACAACAATATTTATTACATTACTTGCTACCGCTCGTTTACAACAGCTCCTCTCGGAGATTCGGTCAGGTCACGTCTGAGGGGATCGTGTGACATCACACACTCTTCCCTTTACAAATGAATGCCCTCTATAGGCAGGCTTTAAGTAGGGAAGTTAACATATGTAATTCTCATGCTTTATCTTGGTCTCCGATTCATCAGTAAAATTAATAATAATATGCCATTTCAGTAAATAGTTTAACTGTTTTTTTTTCTGACAAGAAAGTGCTACTTCCCAACATATATAGTAGAAATTCCAAATATAGAAAATGAGATGGCCAAGCTATATAAACAAACAAGAGTGCAATAAAAATGCGAATTCCAGTGAAGTTGAATCATACAGTAGCGAAAAAACAAAACCAGTAACCTCTAATTCGTATATGTATAACTCCTTTTTCCTCTTAGCTAATAATGGTGTGAAAAAGTGGATTGTGCCTTTTTCATTATATTTACTACATTACAATTTTTCACAATCTATTCTTGTACAATAAAAACTGAAGCTAATTATCAGTTTTGCAATTAGCTTAGTTTTGTGCAGCATTAAATCCGAATGGAATTGACTACTTTTGTTCAATCTACAATTTTGTTGTTAAATGGTATACGAAAGATTTTTATTCTACCAATCGGACTGCCAGAAAAAAAAAAGGTATCGCAGTATTTGCGATTAGATACATTTTCTGTTTCTGATATTTTATTAAATGTTGTATATAAGACGGAACAATGACAATTGAATATTTTAGTTAAACTATTAACATGTAATTAATTATTTTTTAACTTATTAATTCCAATTTAAATATTCATATTTGATTTAGATATTTTTAATCTTGAATAAAAATTATAATTTTTAACAATTAATTATTTACCAGAGTCAGTAAACATTGTAAGAAACTGTAAGCACACTCATAACGGAAATTGGTAGTATAAACTCGTTTTCAACTCAAAATTTCTTACAGCAAACACAGTTTCATTAGTGCTAGCAAAACATGATCATTTTATATGCAGCGCTATATCTTTAATCGAGTGAATGTAATATTTTCTGTCCAAGACTTATCAATAGCTTATGTCGGAAGGAAAAAAATTGTGCTAGTTTCTTAAATTTAATGAGGTAGCGAAAGGATATATCTATTAAAATCGTGAAAAACCTTCGTAAAAAAAGTTAGAAATGACAACCGAATCAATAAACGAAATATAGCTTAAAGAAAAAGAAATGAAATGAAAGCTTTCAATTATAATATTAAAACTTGTATTTAGAAGAAATCTGTAAATGTATCTCATATTTAAAATTTGATGATCTAATATTTTATATAAAGGGAAAATAGTTAATTACTTATTAGTTTTAATTTACTTGATGAATGTCAATTTTTTTAATAACATCATCTATTGAATTCTCGTCCTTGCTGAGAGTGAGTCTAGACTAAAAAAATAAAAGTTCCCTTTTAAAGTTAGCTTTCTTTAGTTTTATAATTCACAAAGATCGTTGAACACTTTTTTTCAAGTTATAATGAATAGAAAAAAAGCAAGCGAGTTGATTGATCATTTGGGACATTTGACTGGCAGTTATTTATTTATTTTTATTTTGCTCAACTGAAGTAAATGGATGTGATTTGCCGAGAGTGCAAATAGATATTTATTTTCTTATGTTATGACTGAATTCAGGAAATTTTACGTCTGCACGAAAAATGCTGGCTGGTTAGAATTTGATCAACATCAACACGCAGCACAGCATTCATTCAGTGGGGAGAAAAAAAAATACTATCATGAGGAATAATGTACTGCTGCCAGAAGATCCATAGTTATGGCTAGTGTCATTTAAAGATGCCCTAATCGACATAGAAATGTACTTACGTTAGCAAAAAAAAAAGAGAGAGATTAGGTCATTGGGGACAATGGGTGATTTCTCTATTCGTCGGTTTCTTGTGGAGATGAACTGAATAACTATTTTTTATTTTCTCCTTTCGGAAATATTCTTCAAATATATATACATGACATTTATTAAGCCTTAAAAAAATTCTTTACAGATAAATAACTATTAAATTCAATAAAGATAAGTAAAAATTATTTTTCACTCCAGCTTTTATTTAAAGATGGGGGCTAAAATGTATAAAAATAATTTTTTAAATGTAAAATAATATATAATCTGTAAAAGCGTGGCACGTTTAATTAAGATACCTAGGTATAATCACCAATAAATTAAGTTCCATAAATACTTACTTATATATGAGATCAAAAAAAATATCAGTGTCTCACGCTTTTATAAAAAATATATTATTTTACATTAAAAATGTTTTTATACCTTCTAAACCAACTTTAAACAAAAAGCTTGGTTTTAAAATGTTTTTTTGAAAACTATCTTTATTTAATTTTTTCTAATCACAGGAAATATAAGATTAAAAAAGCAATTGTATGAGCTATACGTGTTCGCAAAATCTCAACTGAATTTTACGTTAAGTGCAAGGCCCAGGCAAAATTTGGAAAATATGTAGCCATAAGTTAGGAGAAAAATACCTACAACACATTTTTTTAAATATTATACTTAAGTTTATTAGTAGACTTACAAAGGTAGTATTTTATTTAAATTTACAGCAGGTGGGAGGGGGGATTCGAAGTCTTAACGACAAAGCTTAAAACAGTAATGTTTGTTAAGTGGAGATATAGACACCTTTTATATATTTGAATCTTCAGGCGAGCTTTTATTATTTTTATTTTTACAAAATTGTTACAGCAAAACGAATTAAAAAGGAAAAAAATAAATGTTACCGTAAAAAAAAAATGCTATAAAATATTTATACTTTTATTCAGATATGAATATTTTATTTTTTATATTTTTCTGCATCACTTAACTTAATATTAAGTACCCAACTTGCAACTAATCCTTGATTTACAAAGAAAAAAGCAGTGGAAGAATAACTTGTTTTTCCTTTATATTGAATAACAATAAGAAGGAAAAAAAAAACCACGAAAATTTCTAAGACTTTAGGTTCCATTCTCCTAAAACTAAAATTCTATTTTGATCATAAAAGTTTCTCGTCTTATTTTTATTAGAATTACCTTCATTGATCTGTTCTTCATTAATGAAATCTGTTTTTTCTGGTACAAAAAGTTGTGTATTACTCTTAATTAAAGTGAAAATTTCTGAACGGGTTTCATACTGTATAGCAAACCATAAATTCAGACTCAGACAAAATTACAGATGTAAATGGCTTATAGATATTTCCTGAAAATAGATTATAAAAAAAGACACGCAAAAAAATCACAAAGAGCTTGGATTTCCTTGCGAATTGAGCTGATCTGTTTAAATGTGTGGGCATATGTATGCATTTTATTCATGCTTCTATATTTACGGGGACATTTCCTCTGAAAATCACTCTTTTACTTTTTTTGAGTGAAGAAAAAATTGAAAAAAAAACGTTTTATCTAGTTTCATTTTTTTGCTATCTCTCATTGATGAAATTTAAGCTAGATTTCTTGCTTTTTTTTTTTCTTAAGGAGACATTTAATTTTTATGTAATGAATTTTACTTATTCTTTTTGTTTGTTACTAAAACAAATCTAAAGAACCTTTTTTAGTCAGATGTTTTGCTTCACTTTTGGTTCAACCGGGTCTCAAAATGCTTCACGCGATGCGATGTACCAGCTGGGTGTTTTTCTCATCATTTTACAGTGGTTCAAAATTAAGAGGACCGCCTTCAGCAACTCATTTCGTAACTCTCTAGTGGAGTGTTAATAGCTCAAAATAATATAAAATTGTTTATAGTTGAGGAACAGTTTCGATTATTTTATATTGGGATATTATTAATAACTTATAAAATTATTTTTGAGTACACACACACACTTATAAGAAATTACTACTATCAGTAAGAGGAAGAAATTACTACTATATACTATTTTCAGTAAGAAACATGAACACCAATCCATATGAATATACAAATAAATCACTGCAAACAAAGAAAAAGGAATAAAAATAATACAAATTTGCATATACAAGCAAAATATTATATACTCAATAGATAAATTACGATAAATCATAATAATATAAAGAATAAACTATAGATATTCCAGAGCTGTATTTTCTATAAGGCTGACTTGACTATGGCCTAGCTATGCCTCCGAATGAATTAAGGACTTTTATATATATATATTATTTTCTAACGACTTTCTTATATAAATTGATAATAAAGTGTTTAAAAGGGCTTCATTAAAGGCTGATGCGGTTTAAAAGACCTTTTTGTACGGCTAAAATTGTGGAGTTAGTTCTGTACTCAAACATAAAATATACTAAAATCATTTTTTAAGTTTAGATCTACAAATTTTCTAATTGCATTTCTCATTTTCATTTGTAATTAAAAACTGTATACATATATTTTAAAATGTTTAAATAAAATATTAAGTAGTTTTTCTAAAGACCCCCCCCCCCAAAAAAAAAAAAAAAAAAAACCGCGCAATTTTAAAAATGTGAAAGATTTTATATTTTAAAATATCAGAAGGTAAATAATATTACGAAAAAAAAAAAAAAGCCGTGTGAGTAAAAATTGAAGTATTGAACTGTGTAAACATCAAACTATATCTTTGTTATGAGAAAAAAAAATTGTTTGTCTTATTTCCTAAATACATTGTCATGTCTGATACCTTTCATCAACAATAAATAAACTTTTGTTGTCAATTTCCAAGCATAAATGATATGCATTTTTTATTTTAATCTAAACTCTCTTGTTCTATAATCTATTTAAAGTAATCAAAGGATAAAATGATGATATTTACGTTTGAGACATTTATTTTTACTCCCATTACAGTTCTAAAACTGTGTCAAAAAATTGGGAATTATGCTTATTTTCTTTCCAATTTTTGAGAACACATTTATATGAAAATATTATAGCTTTTTAGAGAAGCAATTCCAAATGAATTATTTCATATTTAATATAAATTTTATCTTTTTTTCGTAGTCTTTTGATTTATTGACACACGAAAACATGCACACACATTGTGCACAATTTTAAATTTTTACTAAATAATTAAACCATATACTAGGTTTATCGGAAATTACTGCCCATTTGTGATGTGAAAGGAAATAATACATTTTTTTTCATACATTTAATAATATTTATTGTTCAATATAATTCCCCTAGTTTCTTATTACCTATTGCGAGTGTGATGGTAAAATGTAAATACCACTTCTGATATATATCTTCTCTTTAGTAGCGAATAACTCGAATAGTGCAGGGTTGACATCTGATGCAGATGATAATTAGAGGGTGCTAGGTCTGGGGAATATGGTAGATACCACAGAATTTTCCATCCCAGGTCTACGATTTTCCGACGAGTTACAAAAGCGGAGAGAGAGGAGGAGAGTGCATCCCTAAAAAAATGCCCCCACCCCTAAAAATGGAAATTTTATCATAATAAGTTAATCTCATTTTTCTTAAATGATCTTTACTTTTTAAGATTCATATACAGTATTCTTTACTTTTTAACAAGAGGTAATTATAAACTAAAGAAATTGCTTCAGTCACGGCTATAATGATATGCACTCCTCCAAATTATTTTCTGGGTACTCCACAGTAGTAAGCAATCTTTGGTCCAGCATTCGATGGTCAACCACATTCTATAATCCGGCATGGATCAAGCCGTTGGCCTTCAGATTTTTGTGTGCAGATTCTGGCTTTTGTTGACCTTGGACACCAGATAGCGACACAGCGCTACTCGCGATATGTGATTGTTTATGAACATCGCACTGAGAAGGAACACGGGGACTATTGGCGACGATCCTCGTGATTTTGAGCTTAGGTCAAATGACGAGGAGGACGCCTAAATTCGTACTTCCCTCTTCAAACTACCACACTACACTAATGGGACTAACCACGTTTTACGTGCATCAGTCCCGCTACACGGTGAGTCTTTAGTGGCATCAGGGCTTGAAGCTACGATTCGGTGGAAACAACACCGGCCGCGAGTACGCGACTATGACCACTAGGCTAATGCGACGTCACAGCGCTGCTCACATTTTCACCCAGTGTTTTTAAAATTGCCAGTCTTCATTTCAGTACTATATCTCTTGTTTTCTAAAGGGTTATATAACATATTTGCACAGTATTATAACTGTGGGCATACAGTATACCGTACAGTAAACTGTTCTCGAAGCCCAGTAAGTATTTTTCTAGTGCTAATAAAACTAATTAGTGTAAGCCAGTGACTATAGAGTGGCTCATCAAAACTTGTTTTACTATCATTGTACTATATTATTTTTTCTTTCGTGATGAATTTTTCTTATCAATACAAGAATATTCAGTTAAATTAATGTTCAGTGTTTGATTTAATGTTGCGATTGCTAGAATGACGGAATTCTTTGTTTAGGAAATTTATAGCATCAATACACACGTTTGGAATGTGCATAAACACATAATACATGTTTTAATCATTTAAAATTTCATTCTAGAGTGATTTATCTTTGGCACACCCGTTAAAACTATATTGTGCGCCCTGCACATTGCTAACTTTTTGATTGATGAAAGTGCGCCCTGCACATTGCTAACTTTTTCGTTTGATGAAAGTGCGCCCCGCACATTGCTAACTTTTTCGTTTGATGAAAGTGCACCCTGCACTTGGAATAAAGCGTGTGAAAAAAAGAAGTGCGCCCTGCACTTGGAAGTGATCGTTTGAAAAAAGAAGTGCGTCCTGCACTTGGAAATAATCGTTTGAAAAGGAAGTGCTTCCTGCACTCGTAATTAATCGTTTGAAACCAGAAGTGCGCCCTGCACTTTAATCGTTTTGAAGAAGGTCCGGCCTGCGTGTTTATTCTTTTGTTTTTGATGAAAGTGCCCCTGCACTCAGTTTTGAAGAAAGAGATTACAGTTCGAAGAAAGTACTCCCTGTACTTAGTTTACTGAAGAAAGTACTCCCTGTACTTAGTTTTACTGGAAAAAAAAGTACTCCCTCTGTGTGTACTTAGTTTTACTAAAAAAAAAAAAAAATACTCCCTGTACTCCAAAATCGTCGTCTTCAAGAAAGGTTTTGAAGAAGTGTTTACAGTACTGTGTTCGATTTTTCTTTTGGAATTGCATCTTGGAATTGTGTCTTGTCATCAAAAGAAAGGAAGAAAAAAAAAGATAAGTGTTTTTTCTTTCTTACATGAAAAATTTATTTTCTGTCATTTTAATTAGCAAAGAAAATTTTGTTGTGATGCAGTATAGTTTTGTTTTGATTTTGTATTAAGCTATTAATTTATCAACGATATATATATTGTGTTATTATTGAATTTTAATGAAAGGATTGAGTGTGTAGAGATCATAAATATCTTATAGCTATTATTAAGAAAAATCTAGAGAAGTTTCGTTTTGAGATATTAGATAATATTGGAGAGTTATATTTTTGTATGAAAATCGTATTAGTATTCTAAGAATTTACTGCATCTCTTTATTTTATGTGTGTTAATTAAGAACTGAAACTGTGTTGTTAAAAGGAATAATTTTCGTTTTGATTTTCAAATGCAAATTTAATTTTGATATTTTTATTGAATGTGTATGATCTTTCTTAATTTAATTACAAACATCACAGAAAGTAGACTTAAGGTAATAAGAATTGTGTCAAGTTTCGTTTTAAATTTTTTAATTTAAAAGGAAGCCATTTAGTTCTATTTTTGAAATATAAGAATTCTATGAATGCTTTATTGTATTTATGTGAGTATTTTTATGTACTTTTTGAAAAAGGAAATTTAGTTACATTTCGAAAGATTTTCAGTTTGATATTGTAAATTCGTAGATAGGCCAACATTTTAGGTTTATTTGAGTCAATTAGCTTTCTGGTGTTATATTTTTTCCCCCTTTCCTTAAGAAAATTGCTTATTTAGCAAAAGGTAAAAAGGAGGATTTGCTCAGATTGGCGGAAGAATTAGACTTAAAAATTACTCAGGATATGAAGATGATAACTTTAAAAGAGATTATTCTTAAGAGTGATGGATACGAAGAGGAATTCGTTAAATCGATGTTTGAGGAATTTGTTAAAGAGAGAAAACGGAAGGAAGAATTGGAATTTGAGGAAAAAAGGCAGAGAGAAAGTTTTGAATTGGAAAAATTAAAGCTAGAAGCTCAAATAAGATTAGCTCAAGAACCACAAATGGAAGGTTCAAGAATACCCTGTAAGGAATTGAGCAAGCTTCTTCATAAATATGATATGAAGGAAGATATTAGCCTGTATTTAATAATATTTGAGCGTCAAGCTATTAGAATATCTCTACAAAGGGAGCTTTGGGTAACACATCTATTGGGGCTACTGCCGCAAGAAATCACGCAGATAATTGCTCGTGAGTCTGAGGAAAAAGCCAATGATTATGATCACGTGAAGAAATTATTGTTAAAGAGATTTAAGTTAACTCCCGAAAAATTCTGACAACTGTTTCATACGCACCAGAAAATTGCTGAACGTACCTGGCTAGATTTTTATCATGAACTACAGACCTATTTCGATGGATGGACGTTTGGACTAAAAGTTGAAACCTTTGATCAACTCCGGGATTTAATCATTGCAGATCAGTTGAAAAAACGTGCACCGTTTGAGTTTAGAGAATATTATTTGGATGAATAGTCCCTAATTAATTCACCTAGTAAATTGGCTGAAAAATTGGAAGAATTCGAAGATGTGAGAAAAACATTTCGAGGTAAACCAGTTAATTCATTTTCGAGAGACAAATATGAAGTTAAAGGACCAAGCAAGTTTGGAAGATTTGACAAAACTCCTCGAAGGGTTGAAAATCCCAAATATGAGTCAAACAAGCCTGATAGAAAACTTTTTGGACCTAGTCACAATAAGGAATTCGAAAAAGGAAGACAACTGAGATGTTTTTACTGTAACGCTCTTGATCATTTACGTCCAAACTGTCCAAAACTGAAGAAAGCTTCAGAGCCTGTAAATTCTGTTTCTGAATGTGATGCAAGAACAAATTTTTTGCAGCCATATACTTCTCACGGAAAAATAAATGGTATCAGTACCGAAATCCTTCGCGATACTGGAGCCACTATAGATATTGTTTGCCGTAGATTTGTGACACCCGAGGATATGACTGGTGAACATGTATGGGTGCAACAACCTTTGGATGCTAGTTCAACTTGCTTACCACTAGCAGAAGTTCTTATTGAATGTGAGTGGGGAGGAGCATTCACAAAAGCAGCTGTTATTCCAGATGAACTGTATCGTGGTCATTATCTTCTAGGGAATAGGACTGCTGCTCTCTTCGAAAATGAAGGAAACATTTCATTGCACCAAGTGAATGCGGTTCAAACAAGAAGACAGAAATTGAAGGGAAAAGAAGAGACTTCTGAACAGTTGATAGAAGAACCCCAAAGCATTGTTATTAATAGTGAAGATGCGAATCTCGAAGAGGATGAACTCCTTCCTACTGATGATGAATTCCAGGCTGAATTAATCAAACTTGATGTGGATCAGGTAGTGCAAGCTCAAAGGGAAGATGCAGAATTGATGCCTTTGATGAAAGATGTTGAAAAGGAGGGAGATTCAAAAGAATACGAGTTATACAAAGGAAAATTACTGGTAAAACGGAAAGTAGATAAAAGTGGGTTGGAAAGGAAAATAATTTTTATACCCACTAAATTCCGCAAAGATATTTTAAAAATGTGCCATGAAGGTACCTCTGGTCATTTGGGAGTGACCAAAACGAAGGATCGCTTGGTGAAATATTTCTTCTGGAAAAATTGTTACAAGGATTGCGAAGACTATGTCAAAACTTGCGATCCTTGCCAAAGGGTGGGAAAATCTAGCGACAAAAGGAAGGCCCCTATGACTTTGGTTCCTGTTATTACGGAAGTGTTTTCCAAACTTAACATTGATACTGTTGGACCATAATCCCTTAGTATGGCTGAAGAAAAACTCTGGTGTTAATCCTAGACTGATGAGATGGTCATTAGCTATGCAGCCTTGGAATTATGAAGTCATTCATAAAAAAGGAAAGGAGCACCAGAATGCTGATTGCCTAAGTCGACTATTTTAATGGGAAAGTTATATGTGGAGATGATATATTTAATGTAATAATTTCGCGGAAATAATTTTTGTATATGGAATCACAGTGTATTATAGTATATGTTTGTTTTACGTTATCTCATTAGTATGCATATATTGTAATTCCTATAGTGTGTAAATCTTTCTGAAATGCTTTTTACTAACGTAAAAAGATCTTAACGGGGGAGGAGTTGTGACGTCATAGCTTGTAACTGCCCGCCAGACACCAGACAGTTCCGCAGTTGACACGTTGTCTTTGGCGAGAGCAGAGCTCTGTAGTTGAATGGTGGTTATGAAGATGTTAATAAATGATTTTTTAAATAATTGATGCCTCGTATATTTTGCCACTACGCCACAACACGTTTGGAATGTGCATAAACACATAATACATGTTTTAATCATTTAAAATTTCATTCTAGAGTGATTTATCTTTGGCACACCCGTTAAAACTATATTGACGCATGATAATGCGGCGAAATCTCCAATCTGCTATGGCCGTTTTAAATACATGTTGTTATCTGAAATCAGACGCACTTCCCCCTAATTTTGATTCTTATCAAGCAGTCACTGAGCAATTTCACCCAATTTGAAATTTGATCTATTACCTTCAATTTTTATATTTTGGTAGCTCCATCTGAACTAATTTATTACAAAGAATAAAAAGTTGATTATAAAGTTTGCAAGTTTTTTATAAAAAAAATCTTTTGCACCAAATTACTAGGATGAAGAGAACCAAGACGGAAGGGACAAATATTAATTTCTTTCGTTCCTGTTTCAAAAGCAAGTTCTGAAAATTAATTAAACTGATATTTTTAAATTTTAACTGAGAAACTCACTAATTGTTACGTATGGATGGTAGATAATAAAAGTAACCCCATGAAATTATTATGAAAATGGATAGGATAGAGGCACAAGACTGTGGCTTGAATACGGTTTAATAGATTGAAAAAGAATCTAAGACAAACAAAAAATAACTTAATCCTCTTTTTTTTTCTTTCAAATTTCTTGCAACAGTTTTTTATTATGTTATTTGAATGGTTTTGCCCCATTCATACAACGTAATAAAAAACTATTTATTATTCTTTGTTTTATCAAGTATTAGATTCATGCGCTTCATTTAATTAAATAGAAATTAATCACATTTTGTTCGGTGCAGTATGCGCTATGATGATTCAGTGCCAGAAAAATTCAAACTAACCCTTTTTTTTTTCCAAGACTCTGGGGCAAAGATATTAATTAATATGAAGTGAGTAAGAAAACAATTTTACATATTTTTCAGAGAATGCTATATAGTTCGAAAATGAGTCTCAATCAATTCAACAAATACATTTGATTGAGTCTCAGAAATGAGAAGTTAATTTTGTATGAAACAAAGTAAATAAAATATATCAAAATAAAGTCACAGTGGGGGTTTCTGGGTCAAACATATTAGGCTTGCTGCAAATAATTTTGCCTGATCCGTGATCTTTTACTATTTTGCATGATCCGTGAATCGCATTCCCTCCCCGCGTCTAGTAATGAACAATCGGGCTCTTCCGTAGGTTTAGTACTCATTGTATATCGCCCATTCTCGCAAGACGACCCGCGCACTTTTTAAAATATCTGCACTTTGTTATTGTTTCTGAACAAGAATATGGAAGAAAAATTGCGACGATAGTAGAGAGTCAATGTATTTATATATTCCCATAGTAATGGGATGTGATGCAAAGGACTCATGGTGGAAAGCTCTTTGGTACATTTATGTACAGTAAAATTTTTGTTCACTTGACCCAATTCTGCGGGCCACAGGTTGACACCGGGTGGGCCACATATGGTTAGGCCTATTATTGTCAGTTTGAATTTTATTACTTCATAGATTCACTTTTAGAATGATCATACGTCATCATTCAGTCACTGAAAAAACGTACTTGTAATAATAAATTTAGAATATAGAATCACACACATATTAATAGAAAATCTCCTAAACTTTAAAGAGACTGAATGACTGATATGCGAGTCTCAATTAGGAATGGAGGATTGCTGGAAAGAGAATAAATGAAAACCCCTCCCACAAATTTATTTAATTATTAGGGATTACTCTCTTATTGCATTGCTGCCAAGAAAGAGTAGACCTAGTCTGTTAGACTCTTGATTTCTAAACATTGTCAAGACTCTTAGGTAATGAAAAACCGGGAAAATTTTTAAGACCTTCTATCATTCGAGCAATAACTTTCGACGATAAATAGCTACCGACCAGCATTATTAAATTAAGGTAATAAAAAAAAATTGGGCTAGCTCAGAACACTTTAAACTTTCCTAAATGAAAATGCGTGTTAAATTTCTCTCAGTGTAGTAGTTATTTCAACATTCAGATGTAAGTTTGGATCTCTTTCTTACACCAACCAAATTTTTCGTTATTACTCTAAGAACAATAATGGCTTTCTTTACGAACTGTTTATGATAATTGTATAATCAAGCGATTGCTCTATCTGAAAACGAAGAATTTTTTTTAAAAATATTTACTGTGTATAAATACATGTAATATCAGATTACTAATAAACTCTCGTGATTTTACAATTTGGGCAAGATTATCTTGTTATGAATATCTAAGTTGTTCAATGAAATTCTTTTAGCTTAGTTGCTTGCTAAATTTATGAAATTGAAGTTATATATATTTACATATGCAAATTATTAACAATGATCAGCCATTTAATAAATATGTAAAATGTTCATATGAACTCCCGTATCGTAGTAAACGTAATAATTATTCCGTACTTCAATATAAACAAATATTTAAACTGCAAAGTTTTGCAAAAGACAGACAAACCTTCCACCCCTACAAAAAAAAATGACATTTCCCCACATTCCGAACCAAGAAAATTTGTCTTTTAGTCGCTCGCCGGTGGGCACTTCAAAAGAGCCCGCTACTTACTCGTCAGTAGAAGCTTACGTTACCCACCGCTGCAAAACACTAGAAGTGACTTAGTTATTTGACCGTATCGCACCTCAGCGGCGCAAGAGTAACAGAGAAAGTACCAAGCAAGACGAAAACTGGCGCGATCTACAAAAACGCAGATAATACTACATGTGGAGTACCACACCACCGAAGCACCACGTGTGAGCGAGAGGAGATGAGGGGAGAAGGAAGGGGGATGGAAACTACCCCTAGCGCGGTTTTCGTCCCGCCAAATTCTACTATCTAGATAGGACGGTATTTCAAATACCGCGGGTGTGTATAGCTGGCCTTCCTTTCCGCGGGAGAGATAGTTCTTCGCTTAGAATGGTAACCATTTAAACCGGGGAGGATGTTTTGTTTCTCTTCTGTCATACACACACAAGATTTTTCCGCTACAAAAGGCTTTGCCTCTCCTGTGTCTTAACGTCATCTATTTTATTCTCTCTCTCTCTCTCTCTTTTTTTTTAAAAAAAGGATCGTATTCTTGCATATGGTGGTAAATTTTTCCTCAGATTCTGTATGGACTAAAATATTAAATAAGTAATCTCCGGAAAGTTTTGAAGGAGTTTTCACATTCATTTGCACTAGAAATAATGCATTAAGAAGAGTCATTGTTTGTGGAATTTTCTTTCTGATAACAATTAAATTTGATTAAATCACTAATACAAAAATTGAGTGATTTCTTCCAAGTTATTTCCTGTTAATGTTCATTTACTCGAATATCATTTTATTTTTTAAAATCTCATCAGTATATTTTTTTTTCGCATTGTGATTGCTTTTAATGCATTTTTTTTCTTATTTTTAATCAGACCTTGAACTAAATAATGATATTTAATAAGTGTTTCTTAAGTCCATTTCCGTCAATTCATTCATTGTTTAGCCTGATTATTTTAATCTTTCATTTTTAGCACATTGAGATAGGGTCAATCGCGTAAAATTATCGTCAATCTTTTCTTTATGCACGAAATATATTTACTGCTTTCCTAATTAAAACGAATAGCAGTCTCTGAAAAACATTTTAAATAGAATCATATAAACTTCGATTACTTGAAATAAAGAAAAATATTTCCATTGTGTAAGAGTCATGTATTTAAGAATAATTGATTTTCTCTAAACTCTCTCACTGATTGTTACCACACACACACCTCATTTATACGTATTCTCAGCATTGTTGAGCGTATTTGGCGATTATCTCGATCAATGCTGTCCTCACTGATGCGTGGTTTAATTTTTATACAGCGATATCTCGCCAAATCTAGGAGTGGAATTTTGAACGCTGAGCCGCTTGCGTGTCGGTTCGAGTGACTGTGTTAGAGTGAAGCTGGAGACGGGTTGGTGTACTTTGATCAGCGGTACACCTTTCTTTGGCCAAATCTTAATACTCTAAGTTGTAGATGATCGTATGGATTTATATATTACCGTTATCATCACGAGTACGATGTTTTCATGGTGCGTTTTTTAAAGTTTTCCAAAGTTAATTTGTATTATTTTAATAATGGAGAAATTGCATCGCGTACCGGATGTTAGTAGACAGGATTATTATGCTTTTGTTAATGAGTTGAAACTCTTCCATCAAAACCGGGGGTAAGTTTCTGTGAATTCATTTTGATTTTTTTAAAGCTGTAATTTTTCTCATATTTTACTGTTTGCTTGATTTCGATTTTTTTTAAATTTTAGGACACCTTTTCGTCATCTTCCTAAGATCAATGGCCGGGAATTAGACTTACAAAAATTTTACAATCAAGTCACAGCTCTTGGGGGACTGCAGAAAGTAAGTAATTATTATTTTTTTCATTATCTCTGTGAAAAAAAAACTCAGATTATTTTATATATTATGACATGATTTTCGTTAGAAAATTTTTCGAACGGGGTTGCCATCAGCATTCACCGAATATCAGTTTCGCTAAGGCCTCCGAGAGGTAAAAGCATAGAACTACAATGATCGCATCTCAATATTGGATTTTGTTACCTTGTGACTCTTTATACACTCCGTCCCCCTTACCCACACTTCGCCGCCTATAGTTTTCAATTTCAAGAGAGATGCTTTACGTATTCTAATTACAGATGGGTTGGTTAAGTCAACAAAGGATGTTAAGCCTAATGTAGAGGGTTAGATATATATTTAATAACATGTACGTTGAGCCATAAATATTTGGCGGAACTTGTCCCTTATGATTATATATATTGTTTTGTGTGCAGCATTTACTGTTGAAACCTATCTAGATGTTGAAAACATGTAAATAATAGAAATATAAATTATTTTTTTATAAAATTGTTTTCTTTTTTATAATTTTATTAATTTTGAAAAATGCCATTTTTGTTTTGTTTTCGCATGGATTTTTCACTCGCGAGTGAGAATTTTGTAATTCTTTTTGAATTATAATGGTTATTAGGTGCGAATGATCGATCATATGTATGGTACATATGTCTTAAGAGATCGTTTATTTACCTATCTGGGCGATGAAAAATCAAGTTCATCCAACCGATCTCTTCAAATCTCTTGTCAGTATTTTTTTTTTGAGAGTTTGCATAAATTAACTTTAAACTCGTTGTCTTTTTAACAACAATGTGTTTATAATTAATGGAATTTTCTGCGTTTTCAAAAAGGTATCTTGATATTTTCGATAATCATGAAATAAATTCAATGCTTTTCTTGGCAACTTCGTCTTTTTTATTGAAAGAAATTATATTTGGTTAATATATCGAAAATCTGTTATAATTCAGTAATGAAATTTGTATTTGTCAATTTATAAGACGTAATATATTGTAGTTTTTTTTAAAATTACCTTTTCCTTGAAAAGGCTTGTATATGAAATAATTTATTTTCTGTTGATTAGTTAAATTAAATTTTTTCTCCTCGTGAGCTGTTTATTAGACTTTAATTACTTTAAAATGAATAAAAAAATTGAACAATGAGAATTTAAAATGACTAAAATAATCATTGAGATTGAATTGGCATTGTAGCAACAATATTCCTGAAAAAAGTGTATGTACATAAATTAAGTAAAAAGCTCCATGTAAGTCATTTTCTGTTTAGTTTTGCAATTGTCTGATTTTAATTTTTACTGTCAAATTATTTTCTTGTTCATTGATTTTGTATTAATAAATATATAAAGATTGTTAATTTACAAGTCTTGAATACAGCTTTATAAATAGAGGTGCTATACCTAATTATTGATGTTCTTTTGAAGTATATGACTTTAATAGTATATAGATTTATTTGCAAATAGACTGAAATTTAGTCACTAAAAGTTTTTACATAGTTCTTGTTATAGCTACATTTTAATGTAAGATAAAATTTGTAAAGAACTTTTTTTAAGATTTTTCAATGAAAAACAATGTGTTGATTTATTTATCATTTTTACTTGAATTTAAGTATTATTTAATTTTTTAAAATATGTTATCTACATTATTGATTGTAGAATAAGAATATTTTAAATCAAATAATTACTTTATTTTATCCCTATATCTAATGAATTTTAATTTGCTCATAAAATGAGAAATTTTCAAATGTGCAATAACTGTTATAAGCATTTGCAGAAAATATAATTTTAAGAATTTTATAAGTGTTTGACAGTATAGTTTTAGGTTAAAACTTAAACTTTATCAAATTTACTCTGAAATATTTGTAGAATGTTATTTGTTTTAATCAATATGTTAGTGCAAAATATTAAGAGGAAATCAAAAAATTTCAGATTGTTAAATTTAACCTTGATTGATATGTGTTATTATAAAGTAGTTATTCACTAAGTGCTATTGAAGAAAATTTGTATTTTTAATAATATTTCCTATATGTAAGGTTGAAAAATTTGTTGATATAAAAATGAGTAAGATAAATAGGAAAGGTTTAGGTATGCATACAGTAGCAAAAATCATTTGTACCATCAAATTATAAATATATTGGCAATGTTTTTGACTAATGATTATAGAAATTTGACATAAATTTATATGTAGGAATTATTTGTTGCACAAATTTTCAAATGAAGAGATTTTCTATTCAAATTAAAATTGTTTGAAGTGCTTATGAGTATTGTGTATCATGTATTAAAAAAGAGGGAGGAAAATGCTTAAATTATAAAAGTTACTAAGAAGGGCATAAGAGGAATATATTTAAGACTTAAATAACTAATGTCCTTTAAAATTTGAGAATTCATTTTTGAAATGATTCTGACAGATCTTTAAGAGTGTGGAACTGTTATTGGAGAAATATAAATGTCACATTACATTTTTATTAATTAATGAATTAAATATATTTCTAAGTAAGGAAAAATTTTAGGTTCAGGTAAAGATGTATATATTGTGTGAATGTTTGAATTTTCATGAGAAAAACTAGAGTAGCATCTGAAATAAAAATAACTATTTTTTAATTTAATTAAGCTGTATTATGCTTAAATATTTTATAAATAAAATGTAGTTTTTTGGTAAAGTCTTTACTCGACATTTTATAGTTTATATAAGAAACATAATGGGTCAGTTAGTAGTTTTTTTTAGAAAGTATCTCTCTACACACATAGATATATGTATAGTAATTGTTGACATAAATGTTAACATTTAAATATAAATTATATTTGTATATATTGTCCTTTCCTTATTATGAAGCATAAAATTAAAATCCTCAGTTCAGTAAGAAATTTCCAGTGAAATGTTTAGTTTTTGTTAGAAGTGATTGTTTAGTTAAACTGTGATGGAAATGAATTAACACTTGATCTACGACTGGTTATGTTAGTCAAGAATAGTGAATCTGTAATTTGAGTTTAAGAATTTTATATCATGCCTACCTCTGAAACTGATGAATCAAAGTATCAATTATATCATGTGGCAGTAAATTTTTTATTAGAAAAGAATTATTGTTAAAATATCAGTAATTTGTAATATCAATATTGTTAAAGTATCAGTAATAACATTTTGTACTAGTTCAAATAAATTTATTACCACTATTCATTTAGCCTGTGAAAAGTTTAAATTTTTCGTTTATAAATAAAAGTTCATTTTACCTTTAAACATACATGTTCTTTTATGACATACAATAGACATATTTCTTTATCTTTAGATTTTTAAAAATTCTTTTAATATATGGAGATTAAACAAAAAAGGCCTTTAAAATAAATTTACATTGGAATGTCTATCTTTGACTTTAATGAGCAGAAAAGATTTTATGAAGAAAATATGTGAATTAATAATCATGTCATCTCTTAGTAATATGGGAAAAAATATTGTGGGAATTATTCACCGTCCCATTGTAATGTATTTACATTATTTTTAGATTTTTATGCAAGATTCTGTATTTAGCTTTATTTCTTTAAAAAACTTATGTGTTTGAACAGTTTAACTAATATTTTTGGCCATTGATCGTATCAAAGGATTTAACCTCTTATAAATAAAACATTTTTTAAAGTTTTGTTGAAGGATTTTGCTTTAGTGGTATTATAAAGCTAAACAAATATGAAGTTTTTTGGACTAATTTTCCTTGTTCTGTATTAGCTTTGAGTTCTATCTTATTTTATTAAATGTTGTTGTGTAATAGCTCTTCTGGTGGCTAATTTAGAAATTTTTTATTGTATTTTTAATTTATAATTCACTGTTAAATACTTTGCTAATCTGTATCATCTTGTAGCTTGTATTAATGATAAATGTGCAAGTCCTTTCAAGTAGCTGATATATGGAGCTTTTTTTTAAATATATTTTATATAAAATGTTTTGAAGATCCCTCATTATATTTAATAAAGCTCTAAGAGAAATGTTTTTTACTTGCGAAATTAAAATAAAGCTAATAACTATTGAAATTAGATTGCAGAGATGGAATGTATATATAAATACACTTAATGTTGACTTAAAATTTTGTTTCTTATTCAGAATTATATGATGAAAGTGTAATTGTTTTGTATTAAAATATATCTTATTTGAATTAAAATTGTGTACTTTTTCGTATGTAAAAGGGTTGTATGTGTTTACATCTTGCGTACTTTTTCTTTTGTCTTTAAAACAGAAATTTTGAAAATTTAAAATTGTGTATGAAAGATATATCTTTAAACATTTCCTTAAATTTTTTTAACTGAAATTCTTTTCTTTAAAAATTAAACTAATTTTCAATTCTAAGTTAGGTATTGAATAACTTAGATATGATTTTATTTCACTGCCCTTTCCTACCATTCCCCTTGAGAGGCAGGTTTTTATAATGACTTTCTTACACACTTTTTCTCATTGATATGAAGCGAAGGCATCATTCTTTTTCGGACGAGTTTGTACTTCAATTATTATGATATGAATTAATCATTTATTGAAAATTAACTTTTAATAATATTTACTGTATAGATTTCTTTTGCTTCCGTAACTTTTAAAAAGTTCACCGTTCTTTAGTTTTCCTGTTATCTATTTTAAAGTATGTATCTTTTATGATTTATTTGTTCAAGAGTTCTGAAGTTTAGGAAAAAATATGTGAAATATTCTTCGTTTTAGGTCATAGATCATCAGAAATGGGATACTGTAATAGATGTCTTAAAACTCCCAAAAGCCTGTGTAAATTTTGCCTTAACTCTACGTCAAATATACATAAGGTAAGTGACATACTACACATATTTGTTCTCCAAAGGTAAAGGACACTAACTCTATTTCATATTAATTAAATGAATTGATAATTTTTTTACTTCTTCCCTTTCAAAAGTATCTTTCCACTCCTGCCAAAATTTATTATATAGGGGATTTCATATTGTGTTTTGAATAAGATTTTTATCTAATATAAATTAATATTTTAATTGAATTAGCTGTCTTTCATTTTTAATTTCTTGAATTGAAGATATTTTCCCCATGTTTACACCTTTAAGATCATGACATCCAAATATTTTATTATGAAAATTTTAATACTTAAAAATTTAGGAGATGGCTTTGTTCTCTGAGAAGGGGAAAAAAGTTATTAAATACTTAGTCCTGTAGTGTCTTTTACTTGTTATATATGTGTGTGTGTATATATATATATTGTTGCTATGATTAATTTCTTTACTAAAGCAAAGTATTCTAATGCTTTTAGGTCATATGAAGTAATTGTTAGTTCACTTAATTTCTGAAATTTTATAGGAAGTAGAATTTAAAAACCGGATTGTATTTACTTAAATAATTATTAATTTTAAGTTTCAGGTTATTATGTTTAGATAAAAGAAAAATCCTTTTTATATCATCTTTGTTTTAATACTTGTCTTTGTAGCATATTTGATAAAAAAATATTTTGAAATACTCAAAATTAATAATTGAATAATTGACAGATAGCTCAAATATCTTTTCTTCTCCTGGTTATGCTGGAATATTTTATTCTGAGTTTGTTACATCTTTTCAAGTAAAAAATGGTACAAGTATCTATTTTATGAATAATCAGCTGGAATGCTATTATAAAGATAATTATTTGTTGCAAGGAAGCTTCATGTTTTTCTAGTTTTCCATGTTTTCATTACTTTTCCCAATTGATTTGAATATTAATCAAATTATTTGATAGTACAATTTCAAATTAGGTATTTTTATTTGTTATAAATTATCTCTGAATTTCAAAATAAGAATTAAATGAATAAATAATTTGTCACATTTTGTACAGTGAAAAAAAAATATTTGACTTTTATTATCTTAAACTGTGATAATGTATTTTGCGCCTTATTTTCGATATTCAAAATGCCTATTTTTTCCAAAATCCATTTAAATGAATATTGTGTATATATATATATATATATATATATATATATATATAATTGTATTGTTATATAATTGTGTGTGTTGTTATATATTAAAAGAAATGTTAAAAAATTTTATAAAACTAAACTGTCAATTAATTTTCATGAATATTTTCATCAATTATGAACAAATGTCATCAAAATCCTATAATGGATACTTTTCTAGTGCCAGAAAATAATTTTAAAATTACCAGGAGACTCTTAACTCATGATTGAATGTTTTTTGATTTATTATTTTTTAGGATTCTTGATTTATTATTATTAGGAAAATTATTGATTTGTATATTACTAAAATTAAGTATTAAACGTATTTTTTTAAAAATAAAATTTAGGAAAAGAGATGTCTTTTTTTTGAAGTATTTGTCAATATATATTATTTCAAAAGAATAAAATACCTCAAATAATGTGTGTTAAAAACAAACTTAACACGTGTCCGAGAGTAGAAGAATCGCTCGCGGAATAGTTTGTTGATAGCGATCAAGGTTTTCTGTACACACAGACTGACATTATGTTCCTATTTCCCGCCCTACTCTGAGGCGCTCTTTAAACTTGGGTTTACTGAAGAAGTGTGAATTCCCCAACCGCGCACTACATTTTATCCCAGCTCTTTACCCTGCGACCGATGTAGTTCATCTGTTCACCACTAGGCTTGGATCAGTAGTGTGGCCTCAATGTATACGTCTTATCTAAATGTCTGATGACTTCCAACCACGTGAATTTTAGCGCGGGAGTGTTTTTAATCTCTGTGTGGTGTTCCCTCTTTTCCCTTTCTCTTGTCCATTAAGCGTCACTTATCAAGACTATCTGTTGTGACTGGTATTATATACACGCTGTGCGTACGTTGTTTAACTGGAAGCCGTGCATGAAAGAATAATACCGTGCTCTTTCTTACTGTAAATCATTAAAGCTAAGTGTTAAAATAGTCTTTGTAAAGCATATTAAGATTTTAGAGCTTTGGTTTATGAAGTTCCTGTGGAGGAATCATTTCCCTTTTTAGCCTTAGTTTTCTTTAAATTAGAATTGGGAAGAAAAAAAAAAGCTTTTTTTCCCCAATCTAAACAAAGACTTTAGATCAGTTTTTGAAATTATGTGAAAAAATAAATTTCCTGGTGTTGAATCATTGAAATGAATGCGTTACAGAATCTTCCGATTTTTAAAGTATATTGTAAGTTTTACAAATACTGCCAAAATGTAGTTTATATGCGCGAATTATGTTCCGAATTTTAATGTATTGGGAGCATTGTTTAATTGTTTTATTTTTCTTAGTGTTTCAGCCTTTGAAAAATTTCAAGGCTTTAATATTGTCTTTCTGAATTAAAAATAGTAACTCAATTATATGACTATTTCCAATGTGTAGTGGTGACGGTTCCATTTGAAAGCTCTGCTGTGAATATTCTTAGTTTTATTTTTTGTATTGAATAGCAACCATATATTAAAAATTATTTAATAAAAATGTCAACATTTTAAATAATTAGATTATAAAAATAACTTGTTTACTTGAAAATAATAGTTATATGGTGGTTTTTTTTAAAAATTATTAATAAATTCGTTTCAACCCCCCCCCCCGTAGTGACTCATGTTACGAACAATAAAAAGATGTTACATTGGAATCTGTCATTTAAGAAAAGCAAACATTTCATAACTGTCGCCTTCTTTCACACACACAGAGGGAACCCGGGTATTGTTTTAAGTGCGACGTTAATGAACAATAAAAAAGTATATATATTTTTAAAAGGTCAGTAATTTATGTACAAAAATAACATTTTCTATCATTCAATGTAAATAGCGATTCTTCAAACTTCCTGCATGCGACATTTTATGAATCATTTTTGATTTAATGTATTACTACGTTAACCACTGGGAAGAAATTGCAGTTGGGTACGATTTGTCGCATTCTTTTTTTTGTTTACCTCCGCTAATATTGACCGTACCGGCAACTTGAATGTGAATGAGATAAGCTAATAGCCTGCCATCTTTTAGGAAGCCTTCTGAATACTAACTTGTCTTTTTTCCTTCTCTCCCGTGGACCGTTACGAAATGTATCTCGTATGGAGCACTAGATATGGCAGCCTCGCAAACCTGTTCTTGAGTTAGGTAGAACTTTCCCTGCCGAAACAGCAAGTGATACTTAGACAAGTCAATAACTAGGTGCTTGCCTAATGCCATTGTATTCTGAGAAACTTCGGAATGTAATGTGCTTGGTCTTTTTGAGTCGTCCCCATTAAAACAGACTGTTCCAAGGCCAGCTTTTGAAGATCTTGAGTGTCTTATTCCTTGGGGGTCCTAAAATCATGTTGATTGCAGATTTTCCTTTTCTCTCTTTGAATCGCATGCCACAGTTCCGCCTCGTTTATTGCCGAGGCTGTTGTCGGTCGAAAACAGGTTTTATTTCATACGCCTCTGTTGGCTTCGCGTTTTTTCCAAGAGCTTTTTTGAAGTCCTTTCTACAAGGCGAACCGCGTTCAGATGTAGTTGAAATTTGGTTACTTCCTATATGCGCTTTAAGCATATTTATTATCTACTACACTTCTGAAATAAGCTTCGCTAATTTCTATTTTGTCCCGTAGAGGAGCCTGTTGTAATAACATGCTTATCATTTTTATCAGCGCTTGTGGATGTTTGTGCCCAACCCCCCCCCCCCATTAATGGATAAATTTTAAATATTTGTTTATATATTTATAGTATTTTTTATTTCCAAGTCATATTAATACTTATAGATTAGCTAAAGCATACAAGAACTCATGAGTTTTGATAAAGCTTCTAAGTAATTCCCATTTTAAAATAAAATAACACACGTCTTTTTCAGCAATTTGTTATGTTTTATTTCTAGTAATATATGCTGAGGCGATTGTTTTGAGGTTAACTTTTTCAAACATTTTTTTCTTTTTGAGTTCGTTATTATATGGAACGAAAAATTTTAAACATTTGTAATTATGAATTGTTTTTAAATCTGTAAAAAAAATATTTTATAACTACCATATTTAATACTCTTTTTCATTTGCCACTTTAACTTGAATTATCGGAACCTAAAAATTCTTCAATGAAAAAATTACTTTTTTGTGTGTGTGACAGAAACATCTTAATTGTAGCTGAATACAGTTCGTTTATGTATTGAATGTTATTTGAGGTAACTAGAATAATTGCATTTTAATATGAAATAATTATTTAATGTAAAATTTTGATTCCCGATACTATAAATCTTCATCAAATACCGTTCGATTTTGCGATATTAATTTAATCTGTTACCGATTAAATTAACTGCGTATTTTTTTGTTGCATTTTATTTCCTCGCTGATAACCTTTTTAATTGTTCCCTTCTCCGACCTCTTAATTTACTACAGATTTAACTAAGAAGCATATGTGACGCATTTCTTTCGAAAGCTCTACAAAAAGTAATAAAAAGATGAAAACACCCGTATGATCGTATGCTAATGAATTCGCAATTCATCTGTTACGTAAAAATTTACAATAGAATTCACCGGTAATAAAATTTTTTATAACTTTATTTTAAGCTTCATTGAATAGTTGGAATTGTAATTGGATATTGGTAATAATTTTCTTGATTTGAAATTATTCGGTTGCCCTTTTTATATATATATTATTTTATTTTTTTAAATTTTACTAATGTTTTCGATTTTATACTCTAAGCCAAATCATTTGATCTGAAGCTTTTTTCGGGTTAAATTATTTAAAAATGAATATATATTAAGCTAACTAAATAAATTTATGTTATAGTTTGAAATTTTAAAATCTTAAAAAAGCAATATTAAACAAACTAATCCGTTTTCATTATTCTTTGAAATTTATTGTGACAACAGTGGTGTAGAATTATAGTATTTTTACAAAATAGCGACAATTCATTTGTTTTAGTGAATTCATAAATCGTAAACTGCTTCGGAGAAAAAATTGTTCCTGCAAACTTTTTTTGCTTTACCATTCATATTTGAACCCATAGAATTATTTTGTGAAATGATTAGGGAAGTTATGTCTCATTCTTTTTGTGTGTATTCGGAGGGGCTTGGTAAGTAATTATACAGTTTTCAAGATGTTTGTGTTTCTAAATGAGTATTAACTCGTCATCGCTTTGAACTTCAAAAACTTCTTTTTATCTGAAGCATTAATATGTATTAGCAAAATCGTCCCAAAATATGTAGATCTTGAAATCATTTTCTGAAACATAATGGGAGATTTTTTTCTTCAATAGGCAAAGTGTAGATTTTTTTTTCTTTAGTTTATTTATAATATCAAAATAATATTTTCATTTAAGCTCTTTGTGCCAGTATTTTAAGTATTCGTGATATCCAAGTCCAGAAAACACCAGACGTGTTCCTGTTTACAAACGTGGCGAGTATAATAAACAGCCCGCATTTACGATAATTGAAGTCACTTTTTCCCGCACGTGGTCTTATCGTTTGACCCTAGTCAAGGCACTGTGTACGTATGCTTTTCGCGCCTCTACAAAAGAATCACCTGCACTGCTACTTTGCGCATCGCTCTGTGATAAAACCGACCTGTGCGGAAATGCTAGTTTCGTATTGGTCAAATAGGAGCCTGACGTATTCTTCACCTTCCCCTCCACTGTTTCATTTTTCTTTCATTTCTCCTGTAACCCTATCCCTTTAATCTTGTGTCCTTTCTTTCCGTCCCGCAGTCATGAAATTGGATCGTGTAGTAACGTTTTCTGTTCTGTCATTCCATAGAAAGCTGAGAGCAGTGTTCTTGCGGCAACTGGAATCCATTGTTTTATATTTCATGGGATATGTGGGACACATTTCCTCAGCCTTAATATCTGCTCTTTGCCGGTTATGCGATGGTTTTGCTGTGTGGAGGTATTTAAAATTAAGTGAGATCAAATGTGAAGTTTTGCAAAACTGTATTTCATTAATATTACCCAAAGGTGCACTTTTACAAGAAATGCCCTTTCTCGTTTCCATTTCGCAAAAGGTATTTAAATTCGTCACCTCCCAATTAAGTGTGGAAATCCATTTTTCTCCCCTATATTAAAAGAATTTTAAATCGTAGAGATTTGAAAAATTCTATAAAGATTTTTTTTTTTCTTTTTGAAAATTTTTCTTGCTTTACTTATGACTTTTTATTTGGAAAATGTATAAGGTTCTCTCTCATTATTATTGCAGAAGATGTTATGATGAACAATTTATATCAATGCTTAAAATTATATTATTGTAACAGCCATCCATTAAAATGAAATTCTATTTCTCCAGTTAATTTCAATTTTTTTTTTTTTTTCCCTATCTTGGATTATTTCTTAAAAGTATTATTCGGCTGGTTGCGTACATCGGGGTGTGTGTGCATAGGGACATATGCAAACCCCAAGAGTTTTCTAGAAATAGAAGTATTTTAGGATAATTCTTCTATTATACTGTTATAGTTGTTTTGAGCTTTTTTTTACTTGTATGCCTTAAGTTTTTTCCATCACGAACAGAAAAAATGATTTTGTTTAAATCAATCCCTGAGAAAAGAACAAAGGTCTTTGTTGTTTCTGAAAATGTGTTTCTGGTCATTGTTTGTGGACGAAAAGAGAGAAGTGCATCCCTATAGAAGATGTTCCCTCCCCTTCCCCAACTGTTTCCTGGAAAAAATTTACAGAAAACATTCTTTTCTTACAAACAGTTATCTATTGGCGCATATAACAGGTCTTCGGACGGGTCCCTTTGCAGAGTTGAATCGTTCACGAGCAATAGTCTCGGCTTTCGTAAACGAACGATAGTCAGAAATCTGAGCCGATATATTTTCTTTTGCTTAAATTTGCAAGTTTACAATTTTTAAACTTTAAATTTGTTTGAATCTTTTTTTTTAATTTTTCTATTCGGCACTGATTAAGATGAAACAGCAATCGCTTTTAAATTATTGTGTATCGCGTATTCTTTAATTTTTTCCAATTCTAAACCAAAGAAATTGCTTTTTTCATGGCAGTTATAATTTGCACCACCCAAATTTAATTTCGGGGTATGCCAATGTTATGTGGAGGAAGTTTAAGTTTTTGTTGGGGGGGGGATGACAGGTACAAATAAGGACCGAGTTCCAACTGTAAAATAAGCACTTAAATGTTTTTATTGTAAAAAATAGTTCTGCGTGTTTGATTTTGACAAGTTTCTATTTTTTATTGAGTCGTCTTTATCTCCAAAGATAAACGGATAAGATGTTCTCCATTCAATGCTTAGCAGAAAAAGCTCTCGCTTGGCATGATATTTAAGTCTGAAGTGTGAAATGTAAGTTCCAAATGTCGTCTTCACGTCATTGACCATAGTTGAACATTGCCAAATTCTGTAAAAATATTTTTTTTTTAATAGGGGCATAGATTTAGGTATCTAATGCTTGCTCTCATAAAACTTTCGCACATGAAAATAAATGCAGATTAGACAATAGAAGTTCCTACGGTGTTTTGCGCAAAGGAATCGACGAAAATCGCAAATTATCAACGTCAACTGTTTGAGTAAAGGGAAAAACACGCATGTGAACAAACCTCGTTAACTTTTTTTTCCTGATACAATTCGTCCGCTTCTTCGGAACGTGCTGCTTTGTTTTGACAACTTGCCGATCCAAGATCAGCCATTTTTACGACCTTAATCCTCTACCTATAGGTAAAGAGCCGTTTTCAAGTTCTTTAGATTAATTTTACATCCGTATGGAATTCAAATGCTTCCGTCGTCGATTTGTATAACGATACGCATTGCATTACTTTTTTTTTTTTTTTTTATTGTTGAATTATTCTACGACTGTTGTTTTATGTGTCTGCATGAGGCAACAGTCGTAGAATGAAATGTGGCCTAATAAAAAAAATCTTAAGTTAACAAACTTAAATTAAAAAATTAATTATTAAATTAAAGTTTCCAAATAAAAATACCTTTAATGATATTACGAATATAATTGTAGCATGCTATTAGTTCACAAGCGACGAATCTTAGAATTTTACTCGCTCTTTAACATTTCGAGATTAGTAAAATTATTTTCGTATAATTTTATTAACTGCTTGCTCCTCACTATGCGTTCAATGAGAATGCTGGTATGTATTTATTCAAAATTGCTGTTTATGTTAATAGTTTTTCTTGGCTTATATTAATTGGTCAACTGACTCTTTTGCTTCCTTCTTTTACTGTGGGTGCGGTAGCCTAATGACCATGAATTCATGCTTGGCGTTGTTATGCGTCGAATCATGGGTTCGACTCCCTCGTGCTACTAATGACCCTTCATGTAGTGGGGCTGATGTACGTTAAATCTGTCGAGGCTATAAGTTCTCTCGTTGGCGTTGTGTGGGAGTTTGAAGAACTGTGCATGTGTGCTTAAGTATTGTCCTTGTGACTTGATCCTAGTTTAAAATTATGAAATTCGTCGCTTGTAACCATCGTTTTGGTTTTAAATGTGTCGCCAATTAACAATCAATCAATTGAACAATAGTCGTTTTGCGTATGAAATGTTGGTGCGCAATAGCGTGATAAAAATAGAAAATTATTAAAAGACAACGCAATTGCCTCTTAAAATTTATGTATGCTGAAATATTCCTGCATAGTACTCGTACTCTACGAAATTTTTTGAAGATAGCCTTCAAGGTTGTAAATATCATGAGGCCGAAAGATCGCCAACGCTAGAAACTCCTTAAATGCATGGATGCTGAATATGGAGATATCATTTACTTTTCGGAAGTAAGATGGTTAAGTCACGATGAAATGTGTTCAGCAATTTTTATGATTTGCGAAATGAAATCGAGTGGTGTATTAATTTTTTTTTACCAGATAATGAGACGATAAAAACGGGCTCATAGATTTGAAATTAATGTATTTGATCGCTTGTTTTAAAAGGATTAAACATGCGTCTTCAAGATGAAAACCAACTGATTTACAATATTTCGAACTTGATTAGTGTTTGAAATGAAAGCAAAGCGCCCCCCCCCCCTGCAAAATCCCAAAAATTTTATGCATTTAACGTCTATACGGTTCTAAATACAGTCATGTGAACAATGAAAAATATTGCAGCTTTACCTTTCGATTTGACATAGGAATTTTAAATCAGGTTTTGAGATAATCGGAAAAATCATCAATCTTTTGGTATATTCGAATCTACATTTTTAGTAAACATATAGTATCTTGTCAGTTCTCGAATGGGGGGATGCATGGGACCATTCTCTCACGTTAAGAAATATCCCTTGCTGCGTAATTATGCTTTATTTATATCATGGGTATTTCGATGCATCTACATTTGTGGAGAGCTATTTTTAAGGATTAATAAAATTTGAATCAAAATATTGATGAAAATTACAGTTACTAAATATTGAATCATTTGTGTCTCAAAAACTGTTAAACATATCGGTGATTCATGTTTGCTGTCTTGCCTTTAAAAGAATCATAAGTATAAGAAGTTTAGAATTCTTAAATACATTAGCTATATATCATACGTTTTTCTCCCCATTGCTCATTATCTATGTTTGTGTATTATTTTTAAATGTGATCCAAAGCACCAAAAAAAAAAAAAAAAAAATCGTCTTGTTCTATCCCATCCAATGGAAGGTAAAAACACCCCTATTTCTGTTGCGGTTTTTTAACCCTTCCACCTCTAGCTTCCGTTTTAAAATCCTTGTTTTTGAATGAGGATTAAATTTGGTTTTTAAGGATTTTTTTTTTGTTTCCATTTTTTTTTTTTTGTTGTTTCCTTTCAAAACACTTTAAGGACCTTTTGCTGAGAGAGGCTCCTCCAATGTACAACCATTGTGTTTATTCCCCCTGACTGTGAGGCACATTTTATAACTAAATGTTCTGTTTTTATCTCTGCTGTTTATGAAACAGTTTACTTCTCATACACTTTCTTTAATTGACTTGATTGGGAAAAGTTCCCAACCAAATTTATTTAACTTTTTAAACAGTATCGGTTTTACTGTGCAAACATAAATTTTATTAAATTTTACTATGCTCTTTATCTTCAATTTTAATTTGCTTTTACTTTGAAAACATTTAGTCATCTATTGACCTTGTGTTTGGCACAATATATCCCATGAGGATTCAGTGCCAGAAATTAAAACCAACCGACCCAAGATTCTTTTAGGAATGATTCACTGAAATAAAATTGTTTATAAATTTCTATACACATATTGAATTTAAATATATATTTTTATTATATTTTGCAAAAACTAATTATATTATTTGAATTTTTTCTATTAGATTTAATTGATCAAAATTTTGTTTATTTACACGTTATTCGTTTAGCATGTTTGTTTTGTATAAAAAAACGTATTAAAAAGTTATTTTAATTAATCGTTTACTGGGAACATATATATTAATGATAACTGTTATGTTGGGGATATGATTCATCCCTTCGTTTTAAGCTTTTACGAGTTCTATTATAACTTTAATAATATTATTTTCAAATAATACAGATGTTCATTTATGAATAAACTGTAATTGTAACTAGCATATATTATTACAATTATTAAAACGGTATCGAAAGATTGCATAGCATAATATCCTTTGATTAGAAAACTAATTAAACGCCCTTAGGAATGATCTGAAGGATTTCGTAAGATTATTGCTATATATTTCTGGAGGAAGGCGTTCTAATAACGTATTTGTCGCAATTTCAAAAGTTTCTAAGCACTTGTTTGTTTTTACCCCCAGGATTGAAAATCTGCATTCCGTGTAATTTTTGTTGAGTGTCATGGTGAATTCTGGTGGAATTTTCACATGAGTTATTACATTCATCACAGGAGACTCATTAGACATCTACATTTACCATTATCGCTTTCCAATACGATTTTTGATTTCCCTTCTCCCGCGAATGAGAAGTTTTTTGTTTATCAGGTTGGAGTATTAGTTCCGAACACGCTCAAGAAGAGAGGTTATTGTAGGTCTAGAGCAGGAAATGTTCTCTCTTTTAGTCCTTCAATCCACTATGATGGGAATGTTTAGAATTTGATTCATGTAGAATTAGTCTGTGTGGCAAAGATAGGATTCTTAACTCAAATTAATTTGTTTTGATCGGGGCATGGAAATGTTATGTTTAATTTTAAGGAAACGATGCCAATGTAAAACTTTTTTTACTATCATCAAAATTAAGTCATTAGCGTGTTAGTTTTCCCCGCTTGTATTTTGTTTGTAATGTATATGTTTTATTTTATTGTTCGTAATGTAGAATTCGCATTCCAGAAAACGTTTTACCAAGATGACATGACCTTGATTTTTAGGATCTTCACTAGTGTCCCATGTATTTTGTTGTTGTTGTTTTGTTTAAGTGTTAATCATTAGTTATAGAATATTTTAACATAAATTCTGAAAATATTGTAAATAAAATTTAAAAAAAAAAGTTCACATAGTTAGAAATTATTTGTAAGTGAAAAAATTACTATTGCATGAATGAAGCTTATATCCCCCCCCCCCCCAAGTTATCCACTTGTAAAGCTGTATCCTTTTATGAAGCTAACTACTTTTTTTTTAATTTTTTAAGCATTTCCATATTTTGGATGAATACTGTTCAATGGTGTATACATTCAATGGCATCGTCTAAAAGAACATTGACAGCATCATATTGTCTTTTTTTTTTTTTTTTTTTTTTTTAAAAAAACTAATTTTCTGACTCTTTATTTCAGTTTTGTGTATGCTTATATGATTTATGAATTATTAAAAAACATTTTAAAAATATTTGTTAGTCTTAAAAAAATTGTTAATCAAATTACATGTCTGTAGGTAATTTATGCTATATTCTTTCTCTCTTTCAAACCTTGTATACACCTGTTATTGTATAACAAGTGTCTCTCACAAATGCTTTAGTATAGCTTCCAATTGAAGGAAAAATGTCGCTGGAATTTTTTTTAAATAAATTATAAAAAAAAGAAATTTAAATTTCTAATTTTTAGAATATCTGAAATCTAATTTGTATCCTTCTTTAATTTAAATATCCTACAAAGTTATGTTGGCAGATGTAATTATCATGTATTTGTTAGTTAAAATTTCAATAAAGAAATTATACAGTGTGTGATTGTAGAAAGCTCATTATTATTCAGTTTTATTTACTTTGGTTCATTGAAATTTTAAAGAATTTATTTACCCTCCTATTTCATTAAGTCTACTAGACTTAATTGTGCAGCAGTAAGATATTCGTTAAGTTTTTTATTCACAACTTGTACAAATTGATATTTTAAAATAAGTTTTTTAATGGATTTTTTTTTTTAGTTCATAAAAGTAAAAATATCTTAAAGCACGTATTCTATAGACAATCAAAATGAATTTCAGCATTTAAAAATTTTACCTTTTTGTAATCGCTATTAAAATGTAACATTTATCCTTTTTTACTATTGCATATTATAATTATATTTATTTTAATCAACTCCTAAATGAGTTATTAATTACTTCAAAAAATATGAATATATTTTAGTTGTGTGTGTGTGTGTGCCTAAGCATAACATTTTTAAAGTTATTTATTTTGGCAATTGTTTTTCTGTTTTAAACAATCGTTTGAATATCAAAATCTTAACTTTTACGAAATTTTCCAGAGCAATTGATGCAATTTAATAGATTAATACTTATGATCGTGCCTTAAGACTCAATGGTCTTGAGTTATTATATCTGCACAAGTGTTTCAATATTTTAATGATTGCTGGTTTTGACAAATACCTTAAATTATTTTGAAAAATTGTTAAATAAAAAATTAATTTGTTGTTGAAGACTAAACAATAAATCTTATGAATTGAAATATAAAGTGTAATAAACATAATTTTACTGACTTAAATTAGTTGTGACATTGTGATATAAAATAGCACATTTATTGTAAGTACCTTAAAAATAAACGATTGTGATTTTTTTTTTTCTATCTCTTATGGAGAAATTCGATTACGTGTGAATTAGTTGAACTGAAATTAATGTATTCAAGTCATGCAGATAATGTGTTAACTGAGGTTAGTTCATTGAGAATCAAACTGATTTTATTTAAAATTCCATTGATGTAATGACTTGAAAGGAATTATTGGAAATACCTGTATATCACAAAATGAAATTATAAATGTAAGAAAAATACATAAAAGTTACAACATCAAATGAAAATTTGTGCTGGTTTGAAATAATCTTGGTTGTGAAAATTTTATCTTTTCGTATTAAGTTGAGTTGATATTGTGATTACAAGTAAAACGATTAACTGCTCTATGGCTAAAGCAGCTCTTGTATGATTGACTGCTTAATATATGGCGCAATTCTACTGTAAAGAAATATAATACGATTGACGTATTTTTGGGAGAAAAAAAAAGCTTCTGTAGTTAAATTAATTTATAAAATTGGTAAAAATAAAAATAAATAAAATACTTGGCATTAAATAGCAGAACCTTTTTTTTAAAAAAATATAAAAAATGGTAGATTACGTATTAACTTTTTAGATCAAAATAAAAATTATGTTTAAGTTATGTTTCTGTTTGACGGAATTCAGTACCCTTTTTGTTGAAATACACTCACATAGGGTTCACTGTTTAGTTTGAATTTCCTATTTTATTTAAATAGGATCAAATATAATCCAACTATTGTTAAAGGACGGAAGTCGTTAAACGATTAGTCAATACACGAAACAACGCGTTCAGGAGGATTTTAGCTCAACATGTTCCAGTCAAACCACAGAATTACTGGGTCGATTTGTTAATGTTTGTCTAAGATGTCCCTTGCGGCATTTTTCTTTGAATGATCGCAATTTTTCTTTTCTTGTAAATTGTATTTCGTCCACTAATATGGGGTGAAAAGACGACCTGAATAAATTATGAGGCGCAGAGGTACATTGCTATGATGCGCTTATCAGTCTATGTGGGAGATATGTTTTTCTGGACTGAGTTTTCTACAGACAACGCCCGTTATGAAACCTCAACTGCTCTTTATTTTCAGTTATTAAAGAATAGAAACAGACGACTGAAGAGCTGTGCTTTTTATGTCTATAATTTTTCGGTTGAACGATACTACACTCTACCAGGAAGTTATTCTTGTTTCACACGGTTTGTTTATTTCACTGTTCTCTCCGATGACTTTAATTTGTTTTCAAAATTATTCTTGCTATGTCAGACGCGTTGAAAGCATGCATTGATTTGACGTGTGGACATGTATTGACTAAGGCCTTTTTTTCAAACTCATGCCAAGAGAAATAAATTTTTTTGAAAGAATATATTGAAGTTCAAAACTGTATGTAAGGCGCCGACTTCCTTATATGAAGTTTTTATTTTTATGCAATGGTGTCTGCTTGCATTCCTCTACCTAATTAGCACTGTTCGATTTATGGTTGAATGACCAAAATCGTTAATTAGGTTTTTATGTGAATGGATCATTCTTCCCTTGCATACAGACGTTTCGATAGCATCCCCCCATATATAACCTTCTTTAATAGCTGTTTTCTATATTTGATGTACATATTCTTTTTTTCCTCCCTATGATTATTTCTTCATCTTGTATTTTGAAGTTTATCATGTTTCATTACATTCAATTATCATGGCTAACGATGTGTTTTTTTTTTTTTTTTTTTTTTTAAATAAGATAAAATTAGGAATAGCATCATTTTTTTTTGTCTTTTCTATGGAATATTCTTGCATGCAAAAAAGCTTCGGCTGTGATTTTTTTTAAAAATTTATTGTCGTGTTAAGTCATTGAAAACTTTATCTTGTTATAAATACTTAACATATTGAGATAATTTATATGTGTATATATATATTTATATGTGTATATATACGAGCGATTTTATATATATATATATATATATATATATATATATAAAATCGAAAGCTAGAAAAGTATATATATATATATATATATATATATATATATATATATAATATGATGAGGGAAGAGGTTGGTAAAATTTTGAGATTGTTTCCCCTCCTTGACATTGCTCTTTGTTTCACATCTGGCGTTGAAATGACAGCTGCGAAGAACCGTTATCTTTTTACGAGTACCATGTGGAATCTGATTTTATAGAAGGTGATATGGAAGAAGAACATGTTACTCTAGTGATAGCTGTCAGACTAGCCTGGCGTTTATTTTAACAAGAATAACGTAAAGCAGCCTTATTTAAAGAATGACTCCAGGTCAAGAGTTAAGTGATAAGAAATGATTTGATTTTTAAATAAAAGAAGCACGATGTTAGAAGTTTTCAAATTTCCATTCTTTGTAATTAATATCCTACCTCAAATTATGCCGTGACATTTATGGCTGATGTAATCGTAACTTGTATTTAAGGGAGACTTGGAAAAAGAAAAAAAAACTCCCCCCCCCTCCAAAAAAAAATTCTGAGAGATAAGAATCTCAATGTGGGAATGTGTCGTTTAATATCATGTAGTTTTTTAAAAATAAAAATAGATGTGGAAATTTTTCCTATTCTTCAGGATTATTTCAGAACTGGTGCAAAAGCTGTCAACACACTTGTTACCGAACTGAAATTTGATCAAACTAATATATATCTAAATGTTTTTATTAACATTTGGAATGTAGATAAGGCCCTTTTCCTGCATTCTTCTTTCTTATTTACATGAATAACGCCGTATGATTCAGGTTTATTATGTAACCATTTAAAAGTACATATTTTACGAAAAGATGAGCCTGAAAGAGGTAGAAAAGAGAACTCGCTAATCCAGTCTCTCATACAAAAGTTTTAGTATGTTCATATAGTCGCATCAAAATATCATACGAAAGATAAATCTAGAATTGACTGAGCAGTTCTTTTTTTTTGTTTGTTTGTTTCATTTTCATTAATCTTAAGATCTTTAAAATCTTAATTCTTTTATTTAAATAGCTTTGTTTATATAAAAGGGTTTTAATTGTTTTTTAAACACTGAAATAGGTTGATGTTGAGGTGCCTCGTTGTTTATATTTCGAAAGGTATAAAGACTTCTTTCTCTAAGAGGATTTCATTATGTGTAACCATTTTGTTTGCTTCTGACTGACAGACACACCCTGACTGAATGCTGTGCTTTTAACTCTGTTCGTTTTAAGCATTTAAAATCATACACACTATTTTTAATTGACTTAGTTGGGGAAATTCCCATACTAAATATTTTTTATTTTCTTACATGACATTGGTTTTATTCCGTGCATATATAATTTTATTAAACTTCATTTTATTCTCTAGCCGCAGCTTGAATTTTAAAATGTTTTATCTAGAAAAATGATAATGTTTTTTTTTACCTTGAGTTCGGTACAATATATGCCACAAGGATTCAGTGCCATTAAAATTTCATACAACCAACCAACTTTTTTTTAAAAAAAGGACTCCAGGGAAGCCTAAATGTTAAATTTGAATAGTTTTTCAGTATTAATGTTATTTTAATGTTCCCCTTTCATTACATGATTGTATTCCTTCCCACAATAGTTCTGCTAGCGTAGTAAAAAAAATGTGATGCATGGAAAATCGTGTCATTATTAACTCGTCTTGCTAAGCCTCACATTTTATTCAGTTGACTGTCATCTTTTATCAACATATAGATTTCAACAATCTTGTTTTTCTTCTTATCGAGATTTTGTCGAATCATTTTTGGCACTAGTTATTTTTTGATATAAATTCGTATGTTCTGAATGAGAAATATTGGTATCAATAGTTAGAATCATGTGTTTTGTTTCAAATGTTTAACTGTCCTTCTTATTCTTTTTTTTACTGTGCTTTTCTGTTCTACAGTTTTTTAAACCTTATTTTAAAAAAATATAAACCTTAAAATATTTTTTAATGACAATTTATTGTCCATGCAGTCTTGACGTTTTTTTAATTCTGGGCCATTCTGATATATGTATATTTTAAATTTCTGTTTTCTTTTCTATTTGAAATTAAATGCTTGTTTCTGGTCAGCAAGAAAAGAAAAATAATTTTAAATCGTCTCCGTGAAAAAGAAAGATGGGAAAAAGTTATATTTGATCTTCGTTCCGTCTAAAAAATGTTGATGTTTATTAATCTTCCTTGAATGTGACGCAGCATTCATTTTTTCATTGTAGTTTTTAAGATGGAATATATTAATTTTTTGCGTAATTTTAGTACTGCGTATTTACTAATTTAACCTCTCTATGAAACATCCTTTAATGTTAAAGGATACGCTTAAATTAGACATCCCTTTCAAAAATGGTCTTCGTCATGGGTAGTTGGTCACCATTTGGTCCTTGAATTTATTTTATCTTTTCGTGTAAAAGTTATTCCAAATTTGTTTGAAGGAAGTAACATAAGATACGCGTAATCTTTTTGCATAAATCAAATCTGTATTTTTAAAAAAAAAAAATCATTTAGTCATGCTTGGTTATAGTTTTGATGTATAAGCTGATGATTAAATCTTAGAATTTCTGTTTCGACATGTCTTAGGAGTCACTTTTTTTGATAAAAATTATTCCTAACTTGTTCTTCCTTTTTTCTTTGTAATGCGGTTGCTTCAATACGCGCCTTTTCCGGTGCCGTCTTCAATTTTATGTACGAGTGTGTTACGCAAATGATATTGGAGATACTGGGAAGAGTCTTCATGAAATCGTTAGCGCTATGGGGGTGGGTGCTTACCTTCAGTAAGACGTCATGAATTATCTAACCAGTTTGTGAAATTCCATTAAATGGGTAGATGTGAAATATAGGTCATTTTGTTATTTTCGGATTAATGGATTTAGTTTTCTGTTTATTTTTAAAACTGTGTGTATTTTTGTTGCTGTCCGAGATCTGAAAACGCTTCTAATGAATGTTAAAAAGTAATAATATTTGTTTGATATTTAGGTGAAATAAATATATTTTTGCTGACAGGTAAATTGAAATTAAATTAGTTTGTACTTGTGAGTATGCAGGAGAAAACTGTCGGAGTTTTAATTTGCTATAAATAATAAATATTGAATATTCATTCCATATTTTGAATAATTTTCCGAAGAGGTTAAATAACATTAAAATGAACTTTTATGTAATTGGAAAATGTGCAAAGAATTAAAATCGTCATTGCAAATCGTTTTTTTAATACCATTTTGTATGATTTCAGTTGTTTTCTTTAAAAAAAAATACGTTCTTGATCTGAGACAGTTTGGCACTGATCAAAACGAGTTATTGACATACATTTGATGTTATTCTAACCTACTCTTCTGGTAGAGATTCGAGTCACTGATTTTCAAAATATTTTCATTCCGAGTAACGAAAAATAAACTGTTCCTTATTTTTTTTGTGTGCGAAATTTAACTCTGGTAACTGGGGAAGTGTTTATCGGTCCGGAGGTATTTAAAATAATAGTCGAGTGCGATTTATTTTGTTGGGTGTTATCTATTAAGTCTTCATAGATGAGTTCTGACTCTCAGGTTTTATCTTTAACTTATTAATGCATTAAAGTGTGTTAAAATATCACTTACGGCTGCAAAAAGTTCGCAATACCTGGATTTCTACTTTTTATAAAAGGTAAATTTGAAACACTGGAAATTTTTTTATTGGGAAATAAATACGTTGTATAATTTCTCCATTTCTGATTTCCAGGAGAGGAACTTTTTGTACATGGTGTGTTTCTCAACAATGGTTAATTATGCTGGAAACAGCTCTAGATTTTCTTAGCTGATATTATTCTAAGATTCCTGCTGTGTTGGGGTTTATTAATGTATTTGTGACTCTTAACTTCCAAGAAAAGTAATTATAATGTGTTAAATTGGTGAATGCTATTTTAACATTTTTGTTGTTGTTGTGGATAATGAATTCTAATAATTTTTAAATGCAGAAGATACGAGTTTTGATTTTTGGCTCATTTGCAAAAATTTTTCAACTTTCATCTTCGTTCTGGGGGGAAATGAACAAATAATATGTGTCCCATCAAAGGACTTTCTTTTTTAAGATATGTTTTATTTTTATGTCGTACTATTGTACAATTCAATGGACAATTGGGGAATAACTTCATGATTTTGAAACTAGGTCAAGCAATGACGAAAATTGAATCAAACTTCCGCATTGCGCCACGTGAGAACTTTTGAGTTACATTTCGATCTAATGAGCCACTCCTCTTATTAATCTGTTGGGTAGAAACAAGACTCGACTCAAACATTTAAAGGTACTCTACATATTCAAAATTTTAGTAAAGATCATTTGACATCGAATTCGCATCGAATGTTCAAAAAATTACGTAGAAATGTTTTACGACAACACAAGATTTGACTATTTTATGTAATGATATCTGCCCTCCCCTCATCTCTCATGGAAGGGTTGGATACTGCTAACTTTCTTGCAAAATTGTGAGGCAAAGTGAATAAAACAATTCTGTTCTATACGAAAGATTCTAGAAAATAAAAGTAAGCCACTTGATTTCTATTTTCTAAGGATAACTCTTATCTGAGGTTAGTTTAGCTGTCTGTCTGGTCTTTCCTTCTTTCTTTTGCTTTTTTTTTCTTCATATTGTTGCGATAGATAAAGATAACTTTCATAAATGTCATGATTTCTTAAAAATGTTATGTATATTTTCTGGAAAATATTTGTCATATTTTGAATGTTTTTTATAGTTTGAATTCGCTTGAGTAAAATTTTTGACAGTACGACATATTGATTTGTTTACAGGATCGAAAACAATCATTGTTTGTATTGCAATCTAAGAGTTCCGAAATATTTCCAAATAATATTTTTTCTTAGATTGCAATACAAACAATGATTGTTTTCGATCCTGTAAACAAATCAATATGTCGTACTGTCAAAAATTTTACTCAAGCGAATTCAAACTATAAAAAACATTCAAAATATGACAAATATTTTCCAGAAAATATACATAACATTTTTAAGAAATCATGACATTTATGATGGGTGATTCATCAGCAAGCATTGCAATCACATGTTAATCGCAAGTCATCGTCGCATGTTTAATGGAAACATTTGTAATAATTCCGATTTTTTTTTTTTATTCAACAATTCTCACACCGAAGAATTTGTTTTTACGAGGAATATTGTTGAGTGATATTTACAGAAAACGTTTTTCGCAATTTTTAAATCTCTTAAATTAAGGAACATGTCTTATGAAAAGTTTTTTTTTTTTTTTTTTTTGTCTGTTTTAAAAAAAAAAAAAAAAAAAAAAAGTCTGATTTTCAAGGTTTTTTATTTTTCCCGCATTTTTATAGAAGGAAGATGACCGCCTAAGTTTGCTGTTATCGTAACCTTTATTTCAAAGTTATCTCCTGAAATTTAGTGTACCATTGTTAATTTGACTGAAATGTTATATTTCTTCTAATATATATCATTAACTATGAAGATTTGATGAAATGAAGTATTCTGACACCTATATTTTTTGAAATTAATCACCTCTGATGTAAACGAGAGTTTAAAGTAAATTTCTACCTATTTGTCAAAATATTCAAATGATTTCATACGAATAACGTTGTTTCTTTTACTTTATATATTTTGTAACGTTATTGTTGATGCATAGACTACTAGACGTACAGCTTAAATTACTTAATTGTACACTGTAAATGCCAAGCAAACCCACTCCTGTGGTTGCATTATATTCTCTTAATTTATTCACCACTAGACATAAATTGCCAAGGTTAGATAACTTCTCTCTCTCTCTTTTTTTCTTTTCCCTTTTTTATATTGCAGCTATTCCGCATATTTTGGAAATGAAGGGGGAGGGGATTAAATTTTCTATTTCGCATCCAAATCGAAAATTTATCATTACTACCTTTCTTTCTTATACCAACGAAATGTTTTCAGTCCCTGTAATAACTAGACAAGAGCAAAATAAAATTAATACTGATGTCAGGCAAGCCTGTTCTGAATGATAAAAATATGATTTCGGAACTGAACCCAACTTACTGTTGCAATGGGTGACGTTTGGTCTCATTAGCTTTTATATATATTTTAATATGAATTCCTATTGTTTTTTTTTTTTGAACTTGTTAATGATGTTTTGTATGATTCAACAATTTCTAATAGTAAATTTAGAATGTTACTTCTTTGTGGGAAAAGTCACAAGCTACCTTTTGTACTCTAAATTTTGACCTCTTGGCTGACAGGAAAATTGCCAGACATAACTAACCACAGCTGTGTAAACTGTCGCAACTTGATGTCTGCGAAATGAATTTTACAAGGAAATAATTGAAAGCAGCTACTTTTGTTTGTAAATCGGTTATTGTACAAATGGTGTATTGGGAGTGCATGAAAAAAAAACACAATTTTTAATGCGTGTTTTTAATGCATATATGAATAGGAAATTAGGAATGTTATGTAAAAGTGGAATTAATGTTTATGTTAAATGCATGAATTTTGTAACGCCAAAGTTCAATTTTATTTTTGTATGTTTTACTTTTAAAAATGTTTTTAATGAAAAATCTATAGTTGCATTATATTGCCAACGTGTTTTAGTCTGCTGTAAAATTTCCTCTACTGCAAGAACAATAATTTAAGCTATAAAAAGGAAACATATCAACCACATATGCCAAAATGTACACTAAATGTGCACCATTTTCATTCGGACGTGAAGCAAAAACCGAGTATAAGAATGCCCCAAACCTTCGCATTTTAATAGCGTTTATGAGCATTTTTTTTTCTCTCGTCTTTGTGGCGTACTTTCGCCTGTCTTTTTCTGCACGCTATTTTTTCATTAGCTAACCAAACTTTCGTCTAGTTCCATTTGTATAAGCTTGCATCCAACTATGTGCCTTGTCTGTTTAAATTCACTGGTGTGGCTTCAGTGTCTTTTTTTTTTCTTCTTCAATCGTCAAAATATCGTTGGGACGATTTTAATGAGCGTATTTTGCAGAGAGCGTCTTTCTCGATTTGGCTTCTGTAACCGTGGCAACGAGAACTGCGGTACAAATTAGAAACAATACCTGGGTTCTGTCTATTAAATTGCGTTTCGAATAGGCGCAGTAATTAAAGAAGGGATTCGTTAAAAGAATTCATTTCTCTCTTTTGAAAAGGGATTCTCTAGTTATGATGAATTGTTCATTTCTGGGTTGTTTTCCGCTATTTTTTGAGCTTTACTCTTACATTGAATTAAAATTGTGTTCAATTTATGACTTCATATTAAATTTAAAAAAGTAAGATATTATGTAATATATATTGATTTTTTACGCTGACATTTGAAAAATGAGTATCTTTTATAATTTCTTTTACATATGTTCGTTTTTTAATTATAGTTTTACTGAATCATTTTTTTTACTGTCGCTTTTTTTGCAATGCATTTTTTTTATTTCAATAATTCGTTGTTCTGTTTTTTTTTCTTTGCACCGTCCCATCTATGGTAATTTTTAAATAGTAATATCGTTCTCTCTTTCTCAAGAATGCGGCCTATTAATAATTGCTTAAGCTATCTATTTAGCAATAAGTGTGCAAGGTTAAAAAGAAAAATATCACCCGTTAAATTGTTAGTATCTCACTTAAAAAACCAGTTCACTAGATCGTTTCTATAAAAAATAAGTGTGATTAAATTTTTGGGTTTATGCCTGCAATTTCAGAGGACTCCATATAGTTTTAAATTTCTCTATCGAAAAGCTTTTCAGGAAAGTGGTATTATCCATTAGATTTAAAAAATTTGATTTGACTATTTGAAACAACCGGTAAAAGAAAGTTGAATGATCACGATGCTGAGTTTTTCATTTTATTATTAATGTATCATCCAACGCTCTGTATTGATCAAAACCTGGCAGAGAAGTGTGAGTGCTGTTTGTAATCGAACCAGCATAATCGTTAGTTATTGAAGCATATGTAAAATCCATAGCAGCGTACGAGCGTGTCGATAGTAGTTAAAGAATTACAAGTTCTGCAACATCGCCGATTTGAACTTTTTTTGTTTTGTTCTCCCTGGGTAGATCAACATCACAATTTTTAAATTTTTATACATAAAATGCACGTGTTTTTTTTTTAAGCATACGTTCAGTATGTAGCATTTTTATACGAAGTTAAAAGTTATTTTTATTTTTAAATCGTTGTTAAGTTTTTCAAACATTTCCAGATATTTTGTCACTTTCTGCCACTCTTCTTCGATGCTTCAAAAGTGACGTCTTATGGTTTATTTTGTTTGGCAGCGTTAATCCCACCTTCACTGAGACTTACTAAAATAACTTTTTTTTGGCCTCGTGGACTGGGTACAAAAAAATGATTTAATAAACCGCAATCTTTGTTTGTATCAGTTTTCATTGTATTTGGTTTTTTAAACTATAAATAATTAATGATAGCTTTTAAAATATGTTTCTCAGTTGGAGGAGTTAATTTATTAACGCATTATGTACTTATAGTAAGCTGCTATGTTTTGTTTAAAAAAGGGCGAGGCACAAAGATTAAAGGGTATTTTGTTTCGCAAAAGGATGTAATTTGTTTGATCATGATAGGAACTTGGGAGGGGGGGGGGTAACAAGTTTAGACTGGAGAAATAATTATTTGTATACTAATTATGCATTCTTTTTGTAATTCATGATGAATGCATGCATCAGCAAAGTGCCTCACTGGACATGTCGATATTCAAAGGTCAAACATGTCTTGCCATCTCGTAATATCTATCGCGAGTGAACTTTAAAGCGACTTAAGATTTTTTACCCGTCTTAATTTTTTTCTTTTTTACAGCTTTTCAATATAAATTTGAATTGAAACTTTTTTTTTTCTGTCTTGCAAGCTGATTGACCAAAAATTTTACTTTGTCTAGAGCAGTGGTTCTTAAACTTTCTAGACTTGTGACCTCACTTTACTGCATAAAATTTTTTAACGACCCCCTCCCTTCCAACTATAAGCCTCCATGAAAACAAACTGAGATGTTAATTTTAAAATTAATAAGTAAATGAATTTAAATTGTATTCATTTCTTTTAAGTAATTTATTCTTAATAAAACATCTTCAAAACTTTTCAGCGCTGAATGATATTTGGATTTAATTAGCCCTAAAACTGAAAAAGTCGTTTCACATTAGTATTCACTGAGTGACAGATTGCCATTTCAAAAATTGTGAGGGATTCAGCTCAAGCACCGATCCAGAATTCAAGGATTTTTGTTAAACTTCTGAGTTGCAATGCGAAACCGCTATAATTTACGCGTATAGTGATTTTTTTTTTCAATGTATAAATGATTTACAGTTCAACTTAACCAGTATCATGATTTTATAATTGAACTGCATAGAAAATCTAATGTATTAAATTAAAAGATAATGAATATATATAAATTGCGAAAATTCATGTATCAAAATTAAATTTTTGCTACCCATTCATTTCGCTTTGCGACCCCATTTGGGGTCGCGACCCACAGTTAAAGAAGCGCTGGTCTAGAGTACCGTCTATATACTCTTTGTCCAGTCCTAATTATTTTAGCTCATATTCTGGTTTCACTGTTAAACCGTGCTTCTTGATATTATTTCTTGTCGGATCATTTTAACTTACCCTTCACAGTAAGTTGCTAGCATTAAGTTATGTTCACTGTGATTGTGATTACCTAAACCTAATCCCCATGATCATAAACCTAGTAGATCAATATCGAAGTGCTCATCGTATGAAACAATGGCTTCGTATGATAGCACGACCACGATAGTATTAGCCTTTGTTTCATAACTTCAGCCGAGTTTGTTTTAGCTAGTCTTGAGTCTTAAATAAGTTCGGATGTAAATATTTGTTGAATTGACGGGAATTGGTATTAAAGGTAGAGAGGAGTTTACCAAGAACATGAAAGCCTTTGGATATGTGTTTAGCTATTGCAGCTGTTTTCTTGGGATTTTTCTCATGATCTGTGACCGTGAAATTACTTGTTTTTTAAATACAGCGATGGATGATATAAATCCGAAGGAATTCTAAATCTGTTAAAAGACTTTGGAAAGAGAAAAAAGATATATATACAATCATTTTTTTTTTTATAAACAAGTTTTTCTTTCTCCATAGTTCGTTAAAACAATTTTTTAGATTTTTTAACGCATTAGAAGGGGAAAAAAAAATAATAAAAAAAATAAATCTCCCTGTTAATAAGACTTTTAAACTTTAAAAAGACAGTGAAAAATTTCCAAGTTTAGTGACTTCCTTCAATTCCATTATTACCATCGTTATCGAATAATGGTACACTTCAACGAAACCTAATGGAACGAAAAGACAGTTCATTATAAGATCTGAACCATTTAATCGTGCTACGAAGGTGTACTATTATCGATCTGTTTCTGTCCATTGTTGATCGTAAAAGATATTTTGGAGACTGACGAAGAAAGTATTACAATTCGGATTTTAGTTTTCCTCAAAGTCCATTGAAAATCCGATCTATTTAAGTAGAAAATTTAATTTTAATCATTCACGTATAAGCTTTTGTTTCACTTTTTCCTTTCTTCATGTTTTTTCTACTGGCTTAAAAAAATTGATATATTAATGAAAATGTGCGTGGAAGTCTCCGTTGTTGCCTTTCCAATTAAGTTTTACTTTGAATAAATGTTACTGGGTGGAATGATTTTTCTTATATAACTTCGATATTTCCTACCTCTGAAAGGTGTAAAAACACTTTTGAAGAATAGAATTAATTTATTGGTGAAGATTTTACTTTACCCAGAAATCTTTTTGTTGAATTTGGTTTTGTCTTGTGATTTACATATCTCCCTTGAAATGGATATTGGTGTGATTTACATATCTCCCTTGAAATGGATATTGGTGTGATTTACATATCTCCCTTGAAATGAATATTGGTGTCAATCTGGTATGATTCGAGGACAAATGAGTGAACACGCGAGTACCTTCGTGTAGATTTCTGAAAAGAAGCTGGGTGTTTATGGACCATTATTGACTCTAAATGAGTGGACAAAGGAGATAATCCTCTATTCAATATTCACATTTCTAATTATATGAGTTGTCGTCTTGTCCTTATTTTTACCGATCGCTTAACCCATGTTTCCCTTGGTCTAGCCCGATCTTTTTCTATTCGCTGGACGGTGCCGGCAGGACTCCCGCCGCCGATGCAAGGGAAGGAAAGGGCCGCTTTTTGTTGAGAGAGAGGACGGCAAAATCTGGCGAGCACGACTATGGGCATCGACCCCTATTCGGAAAGCGGTCCAGCCGCCTTTTGCGCACTTCTCCAGCCTCGCTGTCGACTCAATCTGAAAATGTGCGCGCGGCGGCTCATCCACCAGTTATGCACAGTCCCCCCTACAAGTTCACGGCCAAGATTAGAACATTGACCTTTTTTTTTTATCGGTAGTTTTCCTTCGCTTGTTCAGCTCTCAGGTGCCGCTGCTGTTGTGGTGTTCGCCGGGTGTTTGTGTGCCAATGAATTGCAACAGGTGAATCTGCTATTGAGCGTGGGAGAAGAGGAAGTGTGTACGTCGCGGCTGCTGTGTTTATACTTAAATTGAGGCAGTGGAGTGAAAGTGTCGCCGCGCGTTGGTGATTTTTCATATTCTGGGAACTGAATCCGTTGTTTAATATTGGGCGCGGTAGAACATCCAATTGGCTTGATTTCTAAACTCTTCACCATCAAGCCACAGAGCTGGAAAAAAAGGGGTGGGGTAGCTGCTGCTTATTAATTACAATTGAGTCTAAACATGGTGTGATAAGTTACGGAAGCAATGTATTGCGTATTGATGAATGCAACGAATAGTCATACGAGGGTCGTTCATTAAGTCCCTTAGAAAAATATAGAAAAATAAATATTCAGGTAGATTTTTTTCAATTATATATTTTTTGATATGATCTCACTCTCACTCTCTCTTTTTTTCGCTCAACATACTTTTTCAAGCGTTTCTCTAAAGTTTCTCTTTTAGGTGATGACCTCTTCGTTCGACGTGAATCGTTGTCCACAGAGCCATTTTTTTTAAAGTTTGAAAATGGGGGGGTCATTGGGGCCGAATTCCGTGAATATTGTAATGATTCGAATTTTAATAACATGATTTTGGCCATCGAAACTGCAAAGGTGTGCACCCGTGCATTGTTTTAATGGAAGAGGATCTTTTTCTAATGAGCACGTTATTTCTTGATTTCTTCTCTCAAACGGTGTAATAACGACGCATGATACTCTCCACATATTGTTTTCCCTTTTCCCAAGTAATTGGAGTAGATTATTCCTTGTATATCCTAAAAGACCGTGGCCATCATCTTGCCGGCCGATTTCACAGTCTTTGCTTTCATCGGAGCGCATTCAACTTCAAAACCCCCGTATTTTGACTGTTCCTTTGTCTCTGGAGTGTAGTAGTATATTCACGTTTCATCAACAGTCATGTATCGACGCAGAAGCTAGTAACGATTGCAACGAAAAAGCTCCAAAATAACCTCGGACTTGACCACACGATTGCGTTTATTCCCCCCCCCCATCTTGAACAGATTTTTTCACACCCAATTTTTCGTGCAAAATTGAAAACATTGTACCTTGCGGTGTGCCAGTGGCCACAACTATAATGCGCACTTTGATATGTCGATCACTCAAAATCACATCGTGGCTTTTGTCAATCATTCCGGAAGTAGTTACTTCCACTGGACGTCCCGAACGACGTTCATCTTTTGTGGATGTACGGCCACGTTTAAATTCATTTATCCAATATTAAACAGTTGCAAACACAGGAGCAGATGTGCCATGAAATACATCCATCTCAACTTTGATCTCTTTTGGTTTTAAGCCTTTTCAATGTAAGTGTATAATCACCGCTTCATTCGACAATAAAAATGAAACCATGCGATGGAAATAACTGAGACTTGGATAGCTGTTTAGCGAGTCATGATTCTTACCAAAAACTAGCCATTTACGATGGTACGAGCGCCATTTTTTTGTATTTTCTAAAGACTTATTGAACGACCCCGCGTATAATGCACGGTGATATGTCATTTGTTTGAAATGGATGGACTGCAAATGCACATTTACCTTCTTTATCTGAATTTGAAAATACTAAGTAGAACTGGTTTAATTTTGGCTTGGATTATAATATTTCTCTAGATATTTTTCGACAAACATTAGACTGAGTTACTCCAAAATAAGGGCATTATCTTAAAGGAAAATAGATATCTTTCTAGAACAATTATTAATAAAATAACAATGGCATAACGATTCCAATCTGATCAAGCCTAAAACATAATCTGCCTCCAACCAGCTGTTGAGATAATCTGTCTAGAGAAGGATGAGATGAGTATGTTACTCAAATTTTAAATATATCTTAAAAGATGTGATTCAGAGAGGAAATCCGATGTAAAGCTTATTTCGGCATTATATGGTTCTGACTCTATGTGCGGATTCTTTATAAGCACAGTTTATCCCTTCTATTTTTGTCTTAGATTAGTGATAAAACTTTAATTTCGTTAGTTTTGTTAAGATGACATAAAGATGACTGAAAATAACTTCTTTTCTGAAAGCTGCCGTTGTAAGTTATCATTATATTTTGAAAACCAAAAATATACGCGAAGAACCTGTATCATTAGAATGAAGGGAAAGTTCATATAGGTATTCTTTTTATAGGTGTCTACGGAAACCAATCTTGTGAAACCAAGGGGGTGGGGGGAGGTTCTTTTTTAAAAAAGGATGTTATTTAATTGACATATTTTGAAGATCTATTTTTTTTTCTGGTTTTAGTTACATAACTATGGGTTATATGCTTCCTTGACCCCTTTTCTATTGTTTCCATATTAATGCAAATATTAAAATGTGTCTGCGATAGGGTTTAAAAAACTAAACATCACATCTGCTAAGGATTTCTTCTATTTTCGGATAAAAATTGGAAAGGAGAACGGGTTTTAATGGTTTATACTTAAAATTGCACCTGTTTTTACTGAATATAATTTTTAAGGAAGAAATATCCATTCACACATTTGACTTGTGCATATTGTCTAGAAAAACTGCATGCTCCTTCTTTTAATCATAACTTTATGATGGATGACAAGATTAAAATAAAAGCGAATTGATCTTTAAAATAAGAATTCAGTGTGTAATTGTATGGTGCCATGCGAGTAAACTAATCAATCAATCTTCGGTAATTTGTATTCCATTGTTAAATTTTTGTGTATAATTTCTTTTTGGATTCTCCGGTTGAAAAAACAGCCATAATTGGAAACAATGATTGCCTTTTGTAAAATATAAAATTTACAATGATTATTGACGCCTTTTTCGAAACGCTTATGAACAGTACATGGACGTTGTTCTGTGAGAGGAAACTTAAATCTTATATGTACAGAGAATTGAGGTTTTCTGTGTAATTTTCACTTTTACCATTGTTGGTACATTTTTTCACTATTGTTCTTGATCTCTTTTAAGTATAAATCTGATGTTTCAGAAAACACCCGGGAAGACTAATTCATGCATCAGAATTTATTATTAAGATGAAAAGTATGTAATCTGATTAAAAATTTCTCCTAAATTAGAAATGATGATAATTTTTGCTCCGCAAGAATATCGTTCATTCACACACAGGAACTTTCCTTTAGTTCACTTCATATATTTTGAGTAAAGTTAAAAATTTGTAACATGAATATATGAAAAAATCGCCTGATTCCAAACTTTTAATACCAATTCCAAGTGTATGCTATTATGAACATATATAACTGTAATTCTAGAATATTCCAGGGATACCCTAGCGATCCTTCTCTATTTTCGACCCTCCTTCTTGTCAATCACTTATCTTTTTTTCAACTTTACGTCTAGACCACAGTTTAATCTTGTTTGGCGCAGCATAGCCATATCTGGCTCTTGCGCCAATAAACTTTACATTCACTCACTCTAGAATACTCCATCTATATTAGTTATATATCGACTACAATTTCATGATCGTTTTAAGCTCATTTGGAAAAATTTCCCCTTCAAACAAGAGTTCGAGTTGGTGGAACTTTTTGCACTTATTTCTTATGTATCTGTTCAAAGATTTGTTTTATGGAAAATATGTAGTACATACTCACGTGAGCTAAGTTAGTTGAATAAAATATGTAACTTGTGTATTGTATTGTGGTTGGTTTTATTAACGTCGCATTCATTAGAAGCAACACGAGAGCTATTGGCGACGGACCTTGTAATATTGCACCTTGGTAAATGACGAGGACGACATCTGAGTTTGTATTGTATTAAGTTCATTGATTTTTTTTTTAGCTATTTATTTTGAAATTATAGTTTAAATTTTTTTTCGGAGGGGAAGAGGGTGGGGGTCTTGATCCACTCTAGGTTTGTAAAATATTATACGTGAGTGTATCGTAAAGTATTAAGAAACAACCGAGATATCTGCATAATAAAATTTAGTCTTCATATTATTTTTGATTCTTACGTACATAATGTTGTACATTGTAGCTATTTTGTTTAGAAGCAACCCACAGTAACGTATAGTTTTAATTAAATAATCGAGATAGAAACTTAATTTTTATTTCTTATTTTAAGACTTCTTTACGTAGTCACCATCCACAGTGATGCATTTCTTCCAAGGTTTCTTGATCTTTCGATCGCCGTCATAGTAGTACTCAACAGATTGAACTGTATATTATTCATACTGTGGGTTACTTCAATCAACGGCTTCGTGACACTAAACAAATCAGCATGAATAGTTGTAATTTACATTATATACACAATGATCAATTAATAGGCAGAATAAATTTTATCCAGATGCCTCGAATCCCGTGATTTTTTTACCTTCTTCCAATGAAGGTGGGAGGTTATAATTTAATTAAAATTGGTTAAACCCGTAAAGAGAACACGAACACTTGAATCTAATTTCAACTTGTGTGTGTGTTGGGGGGATGGAGCAATGTGTTAAAATGAATTACGGAAGTGTACTATTTCTGATTCGCGTAGTTAAAAGTTTTTAAAACAAAGGGAAAAAAACATTTAAAAAAATTCCATTCTCTTTATAAAGGTGAGGAAAAAACCCCACCATAATTTAATTCATTTTTATACAGAATTTTATTTTTAAATCATATTTAAAACTTTAACAGTGCTTTACAATTATTTTTCTTCATTCGTGTCATTTGTTTGATTTTTTAAAAAAAACTCGTGGAATTATCAACAAATGTTTGGCACAGCTTAGCCATATTAAGCTCTTGCGCCATAAATCCACAACCATTCACTCTATTTCAATAAAAGAATTTCTTTTGTTCAAAAGGCTAGATATTTTAGGGAGAGGGTGAAGCTATGCTACCAGTCTGGGAAATTCATTATTAATAAGAATTTGTATTATCCTAATCATTCTCAAAGATTGCAAATTTTATCGTTTGACCATAGATTTTAGTAAATGAATAAATATTTAGTATTAATAAATTATTCAACAGACGGCATGTTATATTGTACAGAAACTGGTTCTTTATTTTTTTTTACTCCTTTTCAAATGCTTTTTTCTTTTACTTCTTCAGATTAAATTGTTAACATAACCATTTAATTATATGTCAGATTCCTTAAAAATATCCGATCCTTATGGAAAAAAATCGACCCAAAATAATGGGACAATGTCGTGCTGTGATTGCAATTATACTATCATTATTAATGAGTTCGCATGTGTGTAGCATGGTGTTGGAGTATCATGTAAATGTGTGCGCCATCTTTCAAAATATAAGTAATATCCATTTGTTTGGTATGTCAAAATATATTTTGAAGAGTTTTAGATGCAGTAAATTATATATGTGCTGTTTCAAGGGCTTTACTAAGCTTGAGCTTAATCTAAGGATTTTTTAGAACTTGGTAATCTTAATTATTTACTGCTTCAAGTGTGAAAAATAAGATTTTTAAACAAATAAAATATCAGAATACGTAAGCTTTTTATAATACCAGGTATACATTTAAATTCTTCAATAAAATGAACTACGAATATTTACTCTTTTAGGTTGAGACTGATATCTACCTCCTCCATAAATATATTTTTATTTCCCTCAAATTATCTACCAAACTTATACATGAACCTTTTCCTTAAACAATGCTATTTTAAAAATCCAAAAAAATAAAGTGCTTTGTGTTTACGTATTCTGAATTAGATTAAGTATTTCTTTGGAGCGTTTCGGGTTTTTCTTTTTAAAGATTATATTTAAGTGATTTTAAAGAAAATGCTCTTTCTTTATTGGGGGAAAAATTTAAATTGATGGAATCATATCAGAAATAGAGAGTTAAGAAGGGGGGATCAGAATGGTAAGAACTAAAGAGAATTTACATGATTTGTAAATGTAAGCAATTTCTTACGTCTTAATGTTATTTTCATAATGTATATTTCTTGGAAGTTTTATCGGTATATCTTCCATTAAAAGCTTTTCACGCTAGAAAAGCAATCCTTTCTAGAAAGCCCATCTATGCGAGTGATTAAATTTAATGGAATGAAATGCGTTCACTAAAAGAGGCTTTGTTATAGTCTGTATTATTTTATTCGGAAGGATGTATTTTACAAATTTTCGATTGCTTTCTAAACATTCATAGTTGGTTAATTTTAATGCTTCAATACTTTTTAAAATGTGTGTGCCTTTTAATGTATTTTCGGTTTTAAATTCATCCTCTCTGTGGCGCAAGTGCTAGGGGTAGTCTCCTGAAATCAATTAAATGAAAGCCTCAAAGGCCTCTTCGCGCGGTCTGAAATCACAAAGCCGGCTTGGCGCTTCCCCTATGGTGATGAGAATCGCTCTGTGTGGAAATGAAGAGACAGGATGCGTGACCCCGAGAGCGCGGATACCAAATCGCGGGTCTAAGGTAGAGGATAGATGCCTCCTTATTTTGATTCAGTGGTGCGGTGGAAAATGCTCTTGGGAAGTTGTTGCGCCCGCCAAGTGCGAAAACTCGTCTCATATTGATTGTTAAGAGCATCTCAATCCATCGACCAATCAGCGTCAGCTCTCGCAAGAAAATGGCTTTTATCTCTCATTCGGGTCGTTACTTGATCGCGCCAAGATTCTACGAACGGTTTTATGACAAGCGCCTATTTCCATTCCCCATCTAGCATTTTACCTCCTCTCCCAGTTTCTCTCGCTCTCTGCTTCTACCGCGCTTTTCTGTTGCGGAGATTTTCATTGCCTCCCGCGACATAATATGGGATCTAGAGAATGGGGGGATGGGTTTTTGGAGTCAGTCGATCGTTTTTCTGCGAATGTGGAAGGTTGTGTTTCAGCTGCCGAGAAGTATGGGGAGGGTTGCAATTAAAGGTGCTTTTGTAAAGGGATTAGTTTAAAAATTTTCCATGTATTAGTGAATGTTTGTATGAACCAAAAAAAAAGGGGGTGGGTGGAAGAGTAATGCTTTTTCTGTTTTTGATTGCTCCAATCGATCTTTTGTCTCGCTGATTCTCAGAAGGATTGCATTAAATCGGAGAATAATAGGACCATGTCGTTGTGTCTTTTTAAATTCTCAATATATTTTGGGCGAGGGGGGAAGAGAAAGATCATGGACTTTCTAAGAAGAATCGCGTAACCGAGAGCTTGAAGAACTAGTGTAAGGAAAACTGGGGAAAATTGATTATTTAATTAACACACACCAAGTTCTTGTTGGATTAGTGATGAAAAGAGTATAATAGGTCTGAAAATATTGTAAAATTCCAAGTGTTTTTTAAGAGGAAAGGGCTTCATCTGTTTAGTATGTAAAGCAAATTTCATTCATTGGTTGGTGTCTTAATAAACCGATCATTAACAAATGATTATATTGACATTGGTTACAAATTATGAAATAAATCATCAGACGAATTAATCCTTCATTTTATACACGAACGCTTACAGTAATGTAAATAGTCATTGAGAGATCTTTCAATAAGATTTTAAATTAATCCGATAGACTGAGTGACTTTCGGTTTTTAAATTATCTCGAAATTAGTTTTGTAACATCAATTGCTCACTTAAAAAAAACTTAAGTTTAGGAGTGCGAAATGGAGTGACAATTTCAGTTTTACTTATTAAAAAAAGTATCTTGGGTAAAATTTCTAATAACAATCATCCAAATTCACAGTGCGAAGTGTTTTGACATTTATTCCTTAATCCGAGTGCAGATTATATCATGCTTGACAGGGGTTCTCAATAGGTGGCGGACCCAGTGCTGGGTCTTGAATGAACAGGTGAAGGGTAGGGAAAACATAACGACCTAGTTTATTACCTTATCAACGGAAGAGAGAATCGCTCGAACGTTGAAATTGCTTCTTATTTTCTTAAAATACTTCTGTTAGATTTCCTGTATTATCTGTCAATTGAAAAATATTTTTGGGACTATTGTACGGTAAAAGAAATAAATGTTTAATTTTTTTTATAAATAAATAGACGATTTTTTTTTTAAAAAAAAATGAGAATACATTACTTGTAGAAGGGTGAAAAAGCTTTTTTTAAAGTACTCTGTAGAATGCTGTCTTAGATATTTTATGATTGGGAAATATTCATTTTTTCGCGAGATTGTCCCACTTTTTTTTCCCCCTTGTCATCATTAATGTTTTCCTCCTGTTGCTTGTATTTATGTTAAATTAATTTTTCTTAGCCTTATTGAAATGCTTTTGTCTCTGGAAATAACAATGAATAGCTTATTGATATATTTATGAGACAAATGTGTGTATATGTATATTATAGAGCATTTCAATTATTTTTTGCAAGGAAAGGACTTAAGAAATCCGTATTGAGCGTTGGTTTTTTTTAAATAGTGCATATATATAGAAACAACCTGCATGCGATAAGAGAGTATTATATTTTGTATAAAGAGGTATTGAATTTTTTAGATTTCTTCAAAAATCTCCGTGAAAGATTAACATTTTTTAAAATAGCCGTGGTGTGATTATTTTATTTTGTATTGTTTATTATTATTTCTTTAGAAATTGTTTGCTTCGTTAAAATGCTATGAAGGGCGAACATGATTATATATATTTACTTTTGCATTCTTTTCCTGTAGTCTTCTCTCCCTCTCTTTTTTTTAATGAAGATTTCGCTAGCGGTTTATAGAAGTGGAAGAGTTCGTTTGTGTTTTTGATTTCTATATTCGTTTCTAATACGTGGTGCTTGTCATGTTAATGAATTTGTAATATTTACTATAATTTTTCTCTTATTCTCTAAGTGTTCATGTTTTGATCCCTTCTCTTCTTCCATAAAAGAACATGTTTGTTTCATAAAAAAAATTAAATACATTTGTATGGGATGAAATTTTGTATATTTCAATGTCTCACAGTTTTTCCTGGCCCTTTTTATTTTATTTTATTTTTATGAATTCGTAAAGATTTACATTGATTTAGAAAACTTCACACTAAAAGTAGCATACTCTGCATTGTTTTATATTTAAGAAATTTCTACTGTTCTTCTTGATTTATATCAGAGTGTGGTTTTCATTGGGAGAAATCAATACAAATATCGAAATTTAATCTGAAAAGATGTGAACCGTTTTAAAGTTCAGTAAAAATCTCTTTTAATCGCATTAATTGGGACCAGAGCCGGCCGGGTTATCGAAAATTAAGGTTAACTGGATAATGAGAAAAATGAAATAAAACATACTTACAGAAAATTATCTTTATATTGAACAAATCGAGTATGAATCATTTTACGCAAAATAAAGACGTCTACTTTGTGAAACACACTAGTGAGAAGTTTTATTGCATTTTTCCATTTAGACATTGTAGCACCGTACTGCCAGACTGGACAACCAAACACCCCACCTTGACGCGCCCCCGGGATATCCTAGCGATCCTCCCCTGTTTTCGACCCTTCATGATGTCAACCAATTCGTGCGTTTTTTTTCCAAATTTCCAAACGCCTAAATCAGTTTTGCATCTTGTTTGGCGCAGCATTGCCGACACAGTAGTCTGCTTTGTTCTTGCGCCATTGAACTTCACAATCACTCCCTAACTCATCAAGGACATCCCACCTCATTAATGCCGCGTGAACTATTTTTAAAAAATTAACTTTTAAATCGATAACTTGATTTATACTATTCCCACTGGTAAATGAAAGGCCAAAACCTATACACTCGAATTAGAACGTCTTTAAAATACTAATGAGACTACTACCTGTTTCTCATTAGTCCTTCTTTACCTTAAGGATGGGTTAGGTTGTTTTTCCTACCAACAGTTAAGTGGTTGCTATAGTTACGTAACAAAGATGACATAATTCTTAACCTTCGTTATTACTTTACCATGATGCAACCTGTCAGTGTTCTTGTAAATGGTGGCCGGTGTCTTGTGGAGCACGTGAATTAATGTTTTGAGTCTTGGCTTCCATTCTTTGCGGTATTCGATAATCGTTTGTGTCGGGATTTTGTTCTCTGTGGGTTTAAGCTGTCATGTTCTGCAAATGATTTTTTACATGCTAATTTAGTAGTGCTAGTGAATTTTCAACCACTCTCTATTCGATTATTTTTGTCTGTCATGCATAATTACTATATCATTTATTTGTATTGGCGTAGTAATGTAACGAAATGTGATTAAATCTTAAATGATGTTATTAAATTACATTTCTAAAGCGCATTGTTTAAAAAGTTGGAAAATAATTTTTAATTTTCGTCTTAGTATTTTAAGATCAGGGTTATATTCAAGCCTCACTCCTCCGGAGAGGGGGAACATAACTTATAATACCGTTTGTTTTATGGTATCCCCCCCCCCCCCTCCAGTGCATCTTGCAGGGCAAACGTTTGATCACTCCAAAATGCAAATTGTAATAGATTAAGAGGGGGGAAAAGAAGAAGAGGCAAGCTACTCCAGTATTATATATTATAATAATAGATCGAACTGTAATTCCATTTTAAAGTACTCATTTTCTTATCATTGGAGTAAATCAAAATATTGTAAATATTCTCGAATTAAAACAATTATCCAAAAGAAAACTGAATTACTGTTTATTGATGTGCATTCTAAGTTCCAAAAATGTTATTAATAATTTTTAATACTAAAATGGTAAAACAATGGCCCGTTGGAGGGGGGGGGGAATACCAAATAAGTGTTCCTTATTCTTTAGAGTTATAAGAACTTATGCACAAATTAGCAATGGTTACAATACCTCAGCTTGAAACATGGGTTTTAATTATGTAAACCATTAAAGTTACTGGATCTGTCTATAACTGGAAGAAACTATTTAGCTTTTAAAATAAAATTTAAAAACATAACTTCCTGTTTGTAAATTGATTTAACCTGACATTTTAGTCTTACGCAGTGATTTATCTGAGTAAGGGCACACCCGATTTTTGAAATAATTAATTTTACGTAATTGTGAATGGTGTCTTTCAGCCATTATTAATCGGCAATTCTTTTGGAAGTGTCAAACAATTTTTTTTTTTAAATATTGAATGCTCATTGGTAAGAAAATATGGCGAAATCCGTATTTTATTTATATTAGGTGTATCATACTAATGATCGATTGAGACGAATTGGAAAATTAATGATTCAAAAATATTTCGCAAATGCAATTAGTCTCGATGGCAACGTACATGATGTTGGAGAATGAATAAAAATAGAATGTTTTTATTCTAAATCTGGTGATACTATATCAATATTTCATGGCAAAGATAAATTGCTAGTGAATATCCAGTTTTTTAAAATCTATTGAATGATTTGTTTTAAGGGAATTTATTTTTTTAAAAAAATATTTCCTTCATATTGATGTGATTGTTTTCATATATATTTGTAATTTACTTATTGTATTCAGTCGAGGCATTGAAAAGTTTTGAAAAGGAAGAATGTATTGTAATTAGATTTATATAATATTTGTTTTAGATTTAATACATGTGTGGTGACTAGGTATTTATGAGGATGACTTGGTAGTTTCTTGTAAATGTTATGAAAGAAAAGACGAAACAATGATGAACTAACTAGTTTTTTTTTTTAATTTAAAAAAATAACAGCAAACGCGTTAAATGCTCATGTGCTTAAGCACTATAAATTATTTTTTATTTATATTATGAAATAATTTAAAGGTGTCAAAAAATTAAATGAGAGAAAGATAAATGTATTTGCTTTACGGAAAGAGATGCATTCATCGGAGAATGATAAATTTGTATTCACTGGTGGGAAAAAAATTTTATTAAAAAAAAAAAAAAAAAAAAAAAATCGTTGTATTTTTCTTTCAGTATATTTTAAATTTCCCTTACAGAATGTATGTTTTTTTTAAAAAAAATTATTTTTTGTATATTCATCCTATAATTTTTTTTGAGAAATATTCGGAGGCTTATCTTCATTAATTTTCATAAGTTTTAGTGATGTTTTTAATGGGTTTTCGGACAAAGAAAAAGTAATGTGCATTCATTCTAACCTTAAATTTAACCCCCCCCCCCCCCCCCCCCCCCCGCCCCCCCCACGAGGACAAAAGGAATTTTTTTTCTCTCCCTCCGAACAGCAAAATCAGTTGGAAAAAAATTAGTTTTTATATATGCAATAATAATTTTTTGTTTAGGGACTAAAAAATTTTGCTTCATAAACCATGAAACATTTTTTAATCGTTTTGCATTTGATGCGTAACATCTAAATGATCAAAAATGGGGATGGGGCTCTAGTTAAAATCCATATGGCGGGCATGGCACGTAGCACTGTGGAACAATTATTAGAATGAACACAGTGTTATGTACCATCATACTCGTATAACAATCTCTTTCAGTGTTTGGTTTTAGAGTACTATCCGTTAATTGAGGACGTAGTATATTGGAAATAATTGCGCTTGTCCGCAAATACTTTGGATGAAGTGCACGTTTCTTGTTCGAGAGAGTGAGAAAGCAACTTCATATAATTACACCACGACCTCCAAAGAGTTGAATGAACATTTTACTATTTCGCTTGCTTGTCCGAAGCATTTTTTTTAGTCATTTTAGGGATTATTGTTTCAGGTGGATCACTTTTAGCGTACCGGATCACTTTTCAATTTTTATCGTTTGCTTCAAGTTTAATTGTATTTAGTTTAAATATATTGAATTTAATAACGTATCGTTTGCTTTAGTTTTAATATCGGAAATGTTTACTATTGTTCATTTCTCGATATTTCATCGTTTACTGTAATTCTTATATTTAAATGAGTAATTTAATAATAATTATTAAAAAAAAAAAAAAAAAAAA
>BMAW01128705.1:431138-500308 GCA_019974015.1 Nephila pilipes | reverse complement strand
TTTAAATGAGTGTTGAAAATTCACACTAAAATTAATACATTTCTGTAGTTTCCTCGCTATGTTTTAAGAAATTTCTACTTTTCCTCTTGAAATGTCATTTGCTTTTTATTCATAGATTCTTTTCTTAGTGCATGATTTTCAAACGGGAGAAATCAATATAAAAGTCAAACCTTTTAAATCTTAAAATATATGATCCGATTCTTAAATATTTTTTATTGAATTATTTATTTATAAATATAAGTAAGAAATAGCGTAAGTTTTCGTGTAGCTTTTTAAGATGCGTTTTTAGAGACGAAGTTTTAAAATAAAACAGCGTTATATGAGGTCACTTGAAGGAATAGGAAAAATGAAACGCGGAGCCCAAATTAATTAAATTTTTACATTAATGTAAATTTTTTATATTAATTTGCATATTTGTTATATGATGCAGAAACATGCACATAGGAATATAAAGTTCGTTTTTGTAATAAAGGTTCTAGCGAAGGTTTTTTGCGACGAAATCTCCGATTTATTTGTTGCATTCTTTTTCTCTCATTAAGCTAATGTCGGTAGAAGCAGATCACATCTTAATTGCTTCTCTTGATATCCCGCATGGTCAAAGCTAATAAAACTACTAGCTCTATTACCTAACCTAATCTATTGAATAAATGTGCGCAAATGTGTATGTTTGGCATGTTATGTACTAACACTAAACTCTTATAAATATTGTGTATCTCACATATGTACATATATGTTTTAAAGTGAAACCAAATTACTAATCTCATACATTTTTCTCCTGTGTTGTGTCTTTTTGGTATATTTAATGGATTCTCATAATAAATTAATTTACATTGAAATTAGTAAGAAACAAGTAAGGCTGATTGGCAAGAAAATACAAAATGAGAAATCTAGCAAAATTAATTGATCGTGTTATGTCGAATCAACGTTTCGAGAGTTGCTAAACAAGATCTTATTGTATAATTAGTTTTCTACAAGTATGCATTGCTTCGGAATCAATATGCAAAGTAATTAAATAAAATATTAATTTCATTTATCACTGGGCAGTTTCACCCGTACCTCATACGGGTAACGCTATTTGTGGATAGAATGATTTGCCCATATGTGGTTCGCACATCTTATTTTCAAACTCACGTTTCTGATTATCACGTATAATTTATCCGTATAATTATCACGTATAATTATTTTTTGATTCATAGATAGCATTATTGATCCGCAGAACAAACTTCCTCTTTCCCCCCCTTCTTTTTGTGCTTTGATTCGTCGTGAAACGCGCACTTTTCGTTTGGGTTGTTGTATGAAAGTTTCATTTTGGTAAGTTTTGAAGAAAATTATCATACTTTAATAGAGCTTATTGTAAACAATAAGTGAGCTTTCAAGTTTTATTTTATGTAGTTTAAATTCTTAAATTTCCATGTGAATCGAAAATGAATTATTCGGATTTGCAATGATTGTGGAAATTCTGACCACATCGACTATGAATATATTTGCTAAGCGAATCCAGAAGTGCTTCAGATTTTTGCATATCTTCTGATGATGAATTAATCTTCAGATGTTGATTTTTCGAAGATATTCGGATTTTTTGCGAAATTGATGTGACAAATCAGTCAACTGCTCCATCACAGTTTCCATTTCTTGTCACCCTTTCCATTCACATGAACCATTCATTCATTCATTGAATGAAATGTTATGGGAAATAAGTTCATACCAGCCAGTGTGAAAAAAGCCAACGTTAAAGGGGTAATAATTTTTATAATGCATACATATATGCTTAATTTTGGTCCAATAAATGAACCAATTTTCTTACGATTTCGGCAATAAATATATATATTTAGGGGACAGGTTTTTGAATTTTCTTGGAACTGCCAATCGGTTAAATATTTATTTAGTAGTATTGTTTTGTAAAAAATTGTAAGCTTAATTATATTTAATATAAATCCTGATACCTCGTATTAATTGCAAATTGCGCTTCCTATTTTGTATGACAATTGTATTTCCAGTCAAATTCATGCCTCTTTAAAGAAGATAAATATGATTTGGAAGCTCTTTCCAACCGTATTAATAATGCTATATTCATTCATTATGTTATATACATGTCTGTGACATGCTGGATGGTTGAATGATCTCGCTAAACTTCATTTATCTCTTTGATCGATTTTCTGCTCTAACGTATGCTTAGTGATCGATGTCTTCTTTCCCCCTTCCTTTATCTCTACAAATCCTCCCCTTACAGAATTATTTACAATTGTGTTATGCCAACTTCGAGCACAGTAATAGCATTGTAGGATGAACTAAAAAGAATCGACATTTTTAAGTTAACTTTTATTGGAATTTTGAAATTATTGTAAAAATAATGTCTGCTTCGAAATTTTAAAAACAAATTTTTCTGCTGTTCTTGATAAAATGATATTAAAAAATATCCCCCCTCCCCTGAAAAAGAAAGACCCGTTGTGTAGCGGAACTGATGTGCGTTAAATATGTCGAGGTCCCAAGTCCTCCCAAAGGCGTGGTGTGGAAGTTTAAAGAGAAATGTGCCAGCTCAGGTGTCGTCCTCGTCATTTGATCGGGGTTAGAAAATTACCAGATCCATCGCCAATAATCCTTGTGCTGTTTCTAAGTGTGTCGTCAATCCTGCCCCAAAGAAACGGGGGGGGGGGGGGGGTTTCTAATTTAATTTTTTTTTTGTGATATTTTTATTCCTGTGAATGATTTATTTTTATATCGAAGGTTTTACGGGACTCATTTTTTTTTAAAGACAAAACTTTTAAATTTATGATATAACTGTTTTAAGAAGTTGATGTGAAAATAATATTCGTAATCAGTGCATATTATTGGTTAACATAATATACATTAATTAATACTTAAATCCGAGGAGAAATATTACTTTAATATGTGTAGTAGAAAGGCTTAATATAGAAATTAAAACTATTTTATTTACTAAACTGTCTAACGTTGAAAGGATGCACTGGGATGTACAGGCTGATTTAGAACAGGGGTCGTATAATTTTTCCTGGGGATCTTATGGGATATAAGTATTAGATTTTTAATAAAAAGTATTGGAAATTTTAATTTTATATGCATTTTATTAGTCAAATACCGAAAAAAAAATGTAAAAAATAGTTTGATGCACAGCATTTGGGTTGATCTACCAATATTTTGTTTAATTTTGTAACCGAACACAAATAATCAAAAAAATTTATTAGTCCAAACTGTTCCAATTTTTCCGATTGATGTAATGAACACGACTGAAAAATTAGTTCACAAGCATACGCTGACCCAAAGGAACTTGAATTATTTAGAATGATTTATATTTGTTTTAATCAATGATATAAATAGTCTTCATCAGTTTATTACTCAAATTCAAACGTTTTATATTCAATAAATTCTAACTATTTCACTAGAAACGGGGGTGCTAAAAGAATCTAGCAATTATTTCAATATTTGTAACTTGGGACAGCTTTGAAGTCTAATATCAAGTTATAATCTTTTTATTGCATACAATCTTCAAACGCCTACATTGAACTCTTCAGAAATTCTCTCATAATTAGGGTAAACAGTCGTTATTTTTGGATTTTAAATAGTTTGAAGTAAAATTAATTTATATTGAAAGGGCAAAAGTTGGTCAAATAGTGTTATGCTACCACCACAAAACCATTTGTATGACGCCTGTGATTCACTCTTTATTTGAAGAGAGGGATGGTTAATATTGATATTTTATTTCTTGTTTAGTAATTCAGGAGAATTTCTCTAATAGTATCCGTATTTTGTTTTAAGTAAATCAAAAGTCTGCCTATTTTGGAATTTAAAAACGAGTGAATCTGAAATTGGGAATTTTGATTTATATTATGCAAAAAGAAAATTATATTTTTTCTATGATTTTTTGAAAATTTCGAAATTATAATAAATTGTGGTTTTTTTTCTGCTTTTTGACAACGTACATTTCTTTGGTTGTTTATGGTCAAAAATTCCTCTTGAATTTTTGAACATCGCTTTTGTTTATCATATTTGATTATCAAAAGTATGATAATCTGATTTTAATGGATTTTTCCTGACAACAGGTTTTTGAATGACTTAAACTTTATTCGATTCGCCATCTTGTACAAGGAAATTCTTTGAGTAATTAGTGTGTTCTATACTGGAACAAACAATAGATGATTTTTAATATTTTATTCTTGGGAAAATAATGAGTAAAAAGAGTATCTGAACGAAATTGTTACAATTTTGTTTGGAAGATAGAATTACCCCCACTATCAGTTACGCGCGTTAAGGGTAAACTGGAGGAGTGAGTATATTGCACACCCAACCCGACATATGAAGGGTCAAATTTGAAACTTAATTGGTTGCGAGGGGGGATATCCTCGATGACTAATACTCAATATCTCAAGGGGCTGTCGGCAAATTTTCTCACTGAATGAGAGTACAAGCATCGTTAAAAATACTTGGGCGAGGAGAATGGTCAGAATTTTATGAAGTATAAAATGCTTTTTTTTTTAACTTAAAGATGAGCACCTATCATTATTTCCAATTTGAAATATTTTAATTACAATTGCGAAAAATGCTTCTCATCAATACTGATAAGAACCGATAACAGACGCCGGCGTACTCTCTTTCACTTTTTGTTTACTGATATTTCTTTTCTCCGAGATAAATAAACTGAGAAGCAGCTGCAACCGACCTACGAGTCTTCCATCGTCAGCTGTTGCCGCACTATCGTTTGGTGTTGGCGGCCCGCGTGGATGGTTGCTGTCTTTTCGCCGCCTCGTGTGAGGCCTTGCCGGCTTCTAAACCGTCTGCAGTTGGTCCGGACATAGGACTCGTCGCTGTTGTCTTAGTTTGGCGCCAGGTGGCATCGCGTTCGAAAGGGGGTGTTAGGGATCCAAGCAGGCTATCTTTCGTCAGTAGCCGCGATCGAACTCCAAGAACGCACTGAATCCGTACTGTATGTACATGGATACCTGCCTACCTGTTCGAACCATGGAAGCACGTGGTTCGCCTGTCACAGCGGGCCGAAGTTCTTGCCCCAGGCTCGGCGATACCGGTGGTCAGCCCCACGGTATCGTCTCGCGCCTTTTAATAATCCACTCCATATCATGTTTTTTCTCATATTTCTCGAAGGTCAAGTTTAACTATTTCGAAAATATCATATACTTTGTTGTGGTAGTATTTAATTTTCATAGACGTAGGAAATTGGAAATGTTTTTAAGACGTTTTTTTTTTTTTTTTACTATTTTAGTTTAATTTGCTGCTTCTTTGTAATTTAAGATCTGGATCATGACTGGACCAATAACGTTAAAAATGCCTCTTTCAAGAGTACAGAACAGAACAACTCCAGTTTTATCATGGGATAATTTTTAAAATGTCAATATGTGTGTAATGCTCAAAAATTATAATTTGTCATTTAAGGGGGGGATACCCTTTCCCCCCGACTTATCTCACGGTTTTAAAAGAATCAAATCATTCATACATAATTGCAGTTTGGGAAATGAGTTGATGTGTATAAAACAATCATCTGTTTTTTACAAAAGTGGTATTTGAATGATATTTTTATTCTTGATCATGTAACTTTTTCAGATGACGTTGAGAATTATTCCTTTTCACTATTAGCTCTATTTCAAAGACTCGAGAGATAAAAATTTTAAAATTCTTTTGATACGCAGCTTTCGCAAGTTGATTCTTTGCATTAAAAATTAATTTCCTCGTTCATTAACGATTAATTCTAGGAGAACGAGTTTAATTTTGAAAGAATTTTAAAGCAAGTAGATAAAACTGTTCTAGCCGGATTGTGTTAGAAGAGCATGTTTTCCATCATCAGTTTACTCTTTATTTAAAAAAGAAAAAGTGCGCCTGCCCAAACAGCAAATAAATTTACAAATGCAAATCAAAAGCCATCGAGACTGAAAAGAATGGTTTGGCATGAGTCAGTTGCGAAGCATTTCAAGTGTTACGAACTGAATTGCAGAAATGGGGGATAGAAAGCGGTTGGCTGCAGCTATTCGAAGCGCACAGTATGTTCTGATGTCGGATAGGGTTGCTATACTTTTTCCTTTTACTCTTGGCGAAATTGTTTCGACGCAAATCTCGCTGTGCTAACCTTTTTCGAAAGTTGATTTATCGTTCGCATCTCTCACCCCGCGTATTCCAATTTTTCTTTCCAGAATAAGTCTTATTTTGTCGTTACGAATAATCTTTTTATATATACAGTCTGTGCTTCCCAACAGCACTTATTATTTATTTGACAATACCAATTTCTTGGAAGCAATTTTTCTTCAAATTTCGGTTGTCTTCTCACAAATGAATCTCTATTGTGTGATAGGACTATTTCGTGTATCCACCAAAATAACGATATATTTTTAACAAAAGAAAGTGGTTGTGTTATGATCATAATAGCTTAGTGAGTGTTGTTTTTTGGGGGAAAAATAGTGGGTGAAAACTAGTAGTGAAATATATTTTTGTTGTTAGTTATAGCAAATACAGAGATGTGTGTGGTGGGGAATTTTTTATAGGAACATGAGACATTAACAAAAAAAATATATTAAAAAAAATGTCGAAACAATAATTACTTCTATTCCCGATTATTTATGTAAGCAAAGTTTAATATATTGGGAATGTAATCGAGTGAGTGAAATAATGGTAACAGTATAGTGAATAATGGTAATGAAGCATGCAAGTGCTGTATATTATTAAAAGTGGTGTTGTCAGATACATATTTATTTTTTTCATGAGAATATTACAAATATAATAAATGCTAAAATATATTTTACCTTTCGAGGGAGATTAGAAGTGGACACTAAGCATCAATGCCATATTTTTGTTGGGTGGGAAAATTTTGTGCGAAAAAGTATATTGTTGGGCCAGCGGCGCTTCTATTTAGTTGGACACAATTTCCACGTGCTATCCTTTACTCTAGTGAGAGGTCAGAGCTGGAATTTGTATTTCAGCGCGCTAGATGACGCAACAGTTGTTGGCTTCCCCTTCTCCCAACGCATTCTGCTGCTCGTAGCCTGAATTTCTGCTTTGTTCCGAAAGCGCGGAATTTTAGGTTTCGATACCTTAAGAAAGATAGACAAGTTTTGTTCCGTTTCGAATTCATATTTCTTTGTAATTTATTAAACCATTTAATGTAAGCTGTTTGAACAGCGCAGTAAATGGTAATGACATTCTGTGGAAGACATTTGTTCTGAAGGTGAGATTTCTAATTAAGAGATGTGAGATTTAATACATTGTGAGTGTTAAGAGTAAGGAAAAAAGCAAATGAAATTCAGTATTTGTTGAGAATTTATTGTAATCGTTTGCTCTGGATCTTGAGGAATTTTGTTAATCATAATTAAAGTAGATCCATTAATTAAAAATGTGTATTTTAAGCTGAAATTCTATTATATATATATATTTATTCCTCATTGCATTAATAAATCTATTGTATTTCAGTGTTACAATGATTTGAAATTTATTTCCTAGGTTTGCTGTTTATGGCTTTTTAATGGAAAAAAACACACAAAAGATTTTTAATACAAATGAATCATTCACAGTAATTACATAAATTTCAACTTTGTTGGATGTTTCAATGCATTCTTTATTATCATAACAGAAAAATGAGACGAAATTGTGAAGAACCTTTTATTTATTTGGATGAATTATGTACCATTATAATACGATGCTTTTTCTGTGGTTGGTTAGAATTCAAAATCATTAGCACTACATTTCTTTGGAGTCCAAACACTCCATTTAGTGGATTGATTGTGATGATTGTTACAATATTAAAGTAAGAATCCTCGTCCGAAAAATTTGTATGGCTTATATGAGTCTTGATACTTATTTCGGAAGCCATGTAAACGGTTTTTAAAAGAAATAGGGGGAAGGACTCAGAACTGTGAAGGCACATAAACATTGGAGCTATATGCATAAAGTAAGAATAATTATAAGATAGTTATATTGCAACTCAATCCCTCTTGAGATATAATTAGTGGTAAGTAGTTGGGTAGATATTTCCTTGTTGTCCATTTATGCCTTTGAAAAACTATCGTGACGGTATATGAAATTTTAAATCACTACCAAAAGTAAAACTTTTGACATTTCTACTGCATTTTCAATAATTTAGAATTTAATTTGTACTAAAAGAGCATTTTTTTTCTCTTGAAATCATGGATTAGTTATTCTCAATTAATATATTTGATAGAACAGTTGATAAGCTTTAATTTTTTGTTGTACTGAAATCTTCCGATATTTCGTTATTAATGCAATCCACTCATATTGGATATTTTAAAAACTATTCGGAATAGTTTTATTTTGAAAGAATTTGAGTTAAATAATTTAATAAGTTTCATAAAAATTATTATCGTATATTGTACGCATTTGAAAGCGATACGTTAATAATACAATGGTTAACCTGAATATCATATTAATTTTATTTATATTTGATCTTACTACGTCTTTCAACTACTATTAGAAACCAAGGGAGGAAGGAATTGCTCAAAGTTACCTTTTTTCATGGATATTATAAAATATTTTTCTTTTCTAACTTCTTTTTTAAAAATTGCAACTCAATTTCCCTATCTCAACATTTTTATTTGTATAAATCCATAAAATTGAAACTCGCAATCAATAAGTAAAATAACGAAAATCTACTACAAACATCGAAATCCAACTTATAATACGCCAGAATATGCTTTTATATTGTGAATGAAGGCTTTATTATGCGGGCTTACATTGGTGTGGGAAATATTGTCACGTGGTTCTACTAAACGCCGAGATGTCACTTAACCGATTTCCTTCTGCCTTCATTCTTGGAAAATGCGGGCTTCTTTGGTGAATTTCTCTTCACTTTCATAGTACTAGATAGACTTGCCGTACGATTTCCTTTTCATTCAGGAAATATTTTAAAAAGTCGCCAAGTAGCGCTGCTCGCCAAAACCTGTCGAACCAGATGTTAGTATCTATGAGGCAGCTGTCCCAATAGGTGAGACCCGCCGCCAACGGCCCTGCTGCTGTGAGGCAAGGCAGATCAATGACGACTGCTCCCACTGTATAAATGAGGGGTGAGAGGATATTGCCGGTTTTGTAGCGCGCCTGCAGGTCCTTTTCGGGGGGACTATCTACAAAGTGAATTACGGTATGAGGACTTCTGAGAATGAACTTGTTGAATAATACACATGCAGGAAAACTTCCCTACGTTTCGCTTGGTTTACAGATTTTTTCAAGGAAACATTGTTTGACTCTTGATATCTTTAGCTTTACTTTTGGCGTTGTGTGACAAATGTTTGTGTTTGGGATCGGCCAAATAATAATTATAACGCGTTTTTCACGGAGAATGTTGATTTTTTTTTAAATCCCCCCCCCCTCTCAACCTGTTTGATTTAACTAGCGAAAACATTTAGGTTTAAAAAGGAGTTGCGCGTCAGATTCTCCTTTCTCTGATGCCTGTGAATGTGTTCTCCCTAACGCGGTGTGGAAAAACTTTAAATATGATGTCTGGTTAACATAGAATAATTTTTCATTTTTGATAAACACTGCTTAGTGCCATTTTTTGAGTATTTTATTTTCTATTTAAAAATTAATTTTTACTGATTGATATAAGAATAATTATTATTTGTATTTTTGAATTAAAAATTATACACATGAAATTTAATTTTTTGGATATACTTGCTGCATCGATTTAAGAGAACTATGTACATACTAGTATGTCAAAAGTAATGGTACTAAATTTGTTATGAATATCATTAATATTAAATCTAATTTAATATTAATGTTAATGAACTAGGTATAAAGAATATAATGTAATTAGAACTTCAAATAATTATAAAGTAGTTAAATAAATTAATAAAAGTAATACATAAAAACAAATATTTTGCAATTTTTAAAATCATTATTAATTACAAAAACAAACCTTAATTTTTTTTAGAGTATAGAAATAAAATTAAAAAGAACAACGAAGTAATTTTTGTATGCCTAATTACACGTATACAGAAAAAATGGATTACAAAACTTAAAAGTTAAGAAAGATACAAATTTATTTATAAGAATAATAGATCTATAAACAACGATATATATATATATAATGATTGAACCGTGACACGCATATTTTGGACGTCATGTGAAATTTTGAAAAAGTTGATATATTTACACATACTTTATTTAATTGTGGTTTTGAGGTTAATCTAACTGATCTAAACTTTCAGAATAATAAATCACTGTAAATGGTTTCATGAAATGTTCTTTCTGCGTTAATTTACTAATGATAAAATAATTATTTATATCTTTTTATATTCACTTTTTATACTTTTCTTTTAGGTATGTTAAAAATTTTCAAAGAAGAGAAAAAAATTTAATTCTCGTCGCGTGAATTTCCTAGTGAAGTTTATTATAAAATTGTCAAGAATTTGCCTATAACAAGCAGCCTGTCATTAGATATATAAGAAAGCACGTACTCCAAATTTCATTTGTCACGGTTTTGTGGAGTTTTCCTACATTAAGAACAACAACGCAAACACGCTTTTCAATTGTTGAAGCGAAAAAAGCATTTGAGATATTGTCTTAGAAATATTTTTAGTCAAACAATCAGATTCACATTTGTTCCTTTAATACTCTCTCTCTCTCTCTTTACCCTGTTTTTACTCATACTTGATGAGGCTTTCATCTATTCTGATTCGAGTGTCATCTGTTCACAAGCTCTGCAACAAATAAAGAATACTTTATATACAATGGCAGAAATCAGACATTACCTGAAAGCGACTCGAAGTAGAAATGTTTTTACTGCATTTGTGTACAATAAAATAGTTCCTTTTCAATTCACTCGGGGAAAAAATATTGTTAGAAGTATTTCTGTCTCGTGAAAGAAATGTGTTGAAAAGGTATAATCGTCTGCAAATGAAATATTGCCAAACAAAAATTCATTAGAAATCAAATTCCGTGCTATGTAAATAGACAAATGCAATGTTATATTATGTAAATAGACAAATGCAATGTTATATTTTTAGGCATTTAACAGACGGACTGTTTAATTCTATATCGATTTGCGCTTCCCCGTTTCGCTCCCATTGTATTTCAATTAACGCCCAGTATGCTTTTTTTTTTTTTTTAATATTTCCACTTTCATAAGCAGTGAGAGTCCTTTGTAAACAATTTTTTTTTTTTATTTTCTATGGGAAAAATTATTGCTAACGCATAAGGAGTATTGTTTTTTGAAGTTAACGTTTAATTTTTGAGCAGTTTTATGTTAATTTGCAAAGCAAAATGTCTAGTTTATCATTTTTTTTTTGCACCCTGCTCTTTTTTTAAGACCAAGAGAGAATTTTGGAAAATTTCTTGAAATTTTACATTTATTATACAAGTACATTGCTTTTATGTAAATAGTAATTGCTTAGTGATTGAGAGATATCTAAAACAGTGTTTGTGATAATTTGAAATGGTGATCGTGTAATTTTTATGTTTTAAATCACGAAGTAATGTTAATCCTGTAAAACTTCGCAAACAAATAAATAATAAAAAAAAAAAAAGGATTTAAATATTTCCGAATTTTTTCCTTTTATAAAATTAAATAGAAGTATACCACCTCATGATATAAAAAAACTACTATGTTTCACGTTGTGAGGACTCTGCCACAAATGAGTCATAATAAGTGTGAAAAGCCATCCCCTTTAGCCAATGGAAAAAAAAAAAATACTTAAAACTAATGATAGTATAGTTTCGAAATCATCTTCAGTTTCGAATTTTTTTTTTTAAATATAAATATATTTATGATTTCATTTGTGGTCTTAATTTGTCAAATTTGAAATTATTACTTAACTTAGTTTCGTGCTTTAAATCCCTGTAAACTTTATTTCAATAATTTAGAATTTTGTTTTTGTTTTAATTTTTGTTTGCATTAGTTCGTAATCTCTCTCTCTCTCTCTCTCTCCCCCCCCCCCCTATTTTTCGCTATTTGAAAGTTTCTACTTTTTGTTTGTCCGTGTGTATTATCTGTCGAATGGCAGAGTAAGCAATAATTAACAACTTCTCAGTTCCAGATAACATTTATATCTTAAAATATGTTAATTAATCTATTTCTAATAGTATTTGCATTGGGCGTATTATGTTAAAATAACAGGGTTTTTTTTGTTAATATTATAAAGATTGTATGTAGGAATATTTCTTTTTGGCTACACCTAGAATCTTTTTTTTTTTATTATTTATTTATCAAACTTAACCAGTGCAAACTTAACTTAAACCAAACTTAACAAGTTCTTTGCGAATATATACTTTACTAACTTTAATGATATTGTGGTTGAAAATTTATCTAGACCAAACATCTTGCATTTAAACAGCAGTTCCAAACAATTTTTTGAGTTCGTGTACCCCCAGCTGGCTCTGTTCTTTTCCGCGTTCTCCCAAAAAAGAAACTTACAGGCCCCCCCCCCCCCCCACAAACTGTTTCACCCATTACATATTCCGAAAACTTCTTCAATAAAGGGGCGTGTTTAATTAAACAAAATTTTATCTATTTTTTTTCTTTGTGTGATTTATATTTTTGAATTAAGCAAACAATTTAACTCTAATATTGGAAAAAAAATAAAAATTAATGGAATGTTTGGGACTATGCTCAAATTTTTGAATCGCAAAATTTTGAAAAATTTGGCTGAAAAGAGGATAAATACAATCTCTGATCCGAAGCTGCGTTTAATTTGTTTCTTTCTTTATTTTTTTTTTTTTTATGTAAGTATACAACGAAAACGCCCATTAGAAAATTCACTATATTCGTAACCGCGACGAGCCCCAAACAAAGGCTCTCCATTCAGCTGTTGGAAGTTTTTCTAGGTGGTATCTGATGCGAACTTCAGAACACGGTTTCTTCTTTTCAGGAATCGACCATGTCACATATGATAATCTTAATTAAAACCTTTCCCTTCTTTTAAAAATTATTTTTAATATTTTACAATTCTTTATACTTTTATCTGTTTTCTGCCACAACCGGTTTCATTTCGCGTACCATTGATTGAGAACCGCTGCGTTAACATATCATTGAAAAGACGATTCGAATTGCAGTTCAATGTATTTCAGACCAAAGAAAAAATGATAATGCACGCACGCGCACACACACACACACTGTAAGTTATAAATTCTATGGCACCCGCAAATATGGGTAGGTTCAGAATGGTAATGATCAAGCCTCAGTGATATCTTGATTGCATTTTCCCTACTTTATTATTTATTTTTGCAAATGAAAATTATGTTGGAGGTATAAGAAGCATTGTGTATGGAGAAAAATTATTTTTAAAAAAACTCACTCGAGAGAGCGATGGGGAGAGCTTTTTGGCATAAGAAAGAATATCGTGCATGAAGATTTTATTGTGATTAATATTTATCAATTTTTGAAAATATCGACTTAAAAACACAAATAATTCTCTTTCAAAAAAAAAAAAAAAATAAAATTCTGGTAAAGATGACAAATTTTGCGTGATAGTTTGCTTCCTTGTTTTTATTTTTTTAAAAACTTCCAGGAAAGAGATTAAGAACGTTGTGAATTATACTTGAACACAGAATTGTGAAAAGGGTAAATATATTGGCTTGTTCATTAGTCCATCAAAATCCATTTTACCATGTGAAATATCTTTATAAGAGTAATTTTATACCTTTATACTCTACGACAGGGGTGGGCAAATAGCCGCCCGCGAGCCACATGGGGCAACTAAAAGGTACTTTTGTGGCCCGCCTAGACAGAAAAATCCGTTTTCAACTGAGATTTTCCTTCCCTTGGGTAAAATTATTCAAAGTAAAACTAGGTCTGTTTTTTCTAAGCAAACAAGAGAAGGCAGTTATTATCTCTTTAGGCCCTTTATTAGAAAACAGAAAATTCATGAAAGTATTTCTGTTAAGATTAGCTATCGTCTGCAGAAGGTTGGAGGATGAGGTCACTAGAAAATTTCAGGACTTTACGAAAATTGAGCCTAAAATTAAATTCGCTCTCTTATGCCATCACTGCTGCTTTAACACCATACTGACATAAAGTCAGATCATACTGTGAAAGAAATGTTTAATGCTGTGGCATTAGTTGACTTGTACAAATTTTTGTCTGCTGATTAACTTTCATGAATGACTATATTTGGGTGTACATAAATTTGTGAACAAACTTTTTCTTGCTTGAAGATCAACTTGTTACCGTTACCATTTTATGAGTTAATATAGAGGCTCTTTGACGGACATTAACTTGGAGGCTGAGATGAGAATCTCTGCAAGCAATTTCACTCATGATTTGAAAAAAAGTAGGAAAGTGTGATAGGATGCATTTGTCTTATCAAACTGATTTTAAAATTAAATGTGCTTGCCGCTATAGATAATCTGAAATTTGTACAAACAATAACTTTAATAAAACTGCCACTAATTTTATTTATATTTGTTGCATTTTATGGTATAATTTATCTTTCCTGAAATGTAAAGTTCACTAATAAATACAATCATTTTAAAAGATGCGGCCCGCCGCCAGTCTCAGTTTTCTTAAAGTGGCCCCCGACCCGAAACAATTGCTCTCCCCTGCCCTATGTGACTTAAAGGAAACTTTACGCTAGAGACAATTCATTCAAACTAAATCCTTGAGTTACAAATAAGTTTGAAGTGTCGATTAAAATTATTTTCATTGTTGTTCATTTTGTAACATAATTAAATTGGATCCGTTATTTCTTCAGTGATTTTGGTTTGATTGCAAGTAATATCCTGCCATATGGAAAATATGAAACAAGAAAATAGTGCTTGAATTCGTCTATATAATTAAGAATAAATTGTTAAAAAACTTGAATTAATCCCATAAATTTTAATATTTTGTCACTTATCTTTTTAATTATATAAAAGTTATTTTTACAACAATTTCCAACATACTAATGTAAAATACTTTAGTTGATTGAACGAAATCAGCGATTTCAAGAATGTAAATAGGGAGAGATGTGTATAAGTTTATTTTGTTCAAACGAATTATCCCTTCAAACTTCCGAATTTAAATAAAAATCCCTTTTATTGAAATGCTTTGAATGTGTTTTAAACTTTTATTCCTTTACCGTGATTTTTTCTAACTGTACCATACTAATCCCAAGAAGAATTTGGTGATTATTGAATAACCAGTTGGGGGGGAAAAAAGTAAATTTTCTATAAATATAATTCTTATTAAAACAGCTGCTTCCTCGGTTTTATGTTTGAAATGTTTTCAACACTCCCGCTTGATTTCTCCTCTCTCTTATTTTCTAAGAATAAATCCCGTTCCTTTCCATGTCAACATTTTTTCTTCATTGAGTTATGGAGTCGACGATGCGGTTTCTTTCAGTTTGTGCGTTTATGTTGGCAAATTTTTCTCCCGACATTCTAAAATTCATTTTTAGCCTTTAAACTAATTCATGATCATGCGTTTTGAGAGCTTTCATTTTTTAACTAATGCACAAACTTGTAAGTATTTCGTGTTCCATAAGTGTTGAGATAAATTTCAAATTAATGTTTATCAAAAAAATATTCTGTTTAAAGATAATTTACGTAACTGTACTTACTTGTATTGTTTTCTGTTCTTCAGTTTCTCTTTGTTTACAAAAATGTTGTAGAAAAATGTTTAAATTTGTGTATCACCCCCTTCATTCTTGATGAGTCTTCCGATTTAGTAAGACAATTTTATAATCGCGCTGTCCGAAACCCACGGACGTTGTAACTTTTGACGTAACGTCCCGCTCTCGTTGCGTCTTGTAGAGAAGAGACCTCTATTCATTTACCTGTTTCGCACTATTTGGCGCTAGCATGCCGTTGTTGATCCAGTTAGTCGCCGAACTTGTTCTGTTGCAATGCGAGGGAGAAAAGTTTTCGGCGCTCTTGTTTGCCCTATATATAACCTGATATATAACAGCTATTTCTCATGGATTATGTCTATTTTCCACCGCTTCGCTTCATGCTTTTCGATCAGATGAAAGTTCCTGTTAAGAAAATGGATGTAAACAAATTAGTCTTAAATATTTTTTACCTTATATATCGATTTTATCTAGTTATTTACTTAGCTTTTCTTCCGTGATCTTTTTTGCTTTATTAAGAAATGAATGTTCTCAAGAACTGCATAAAGGATTATTATTTAGAAATGGGGGGGGGGAAACATTGTATTTAGACTGAAATTTTTTTAAAAATATGTTTATGTTGGAGAGATAAAAAAAATGCTCGTCTTTATTAACAAACGTCACCTTTTTCAAAACGTTTTCTATCAAAAATGCTAATTTCTTTAAAATTATATCCCAATTTTTTTTTTTTTTTTTTTTTAAATTTAAGCTTGAAGTTCATCAATTTCTAATTTCTATTGATATCATATATCTTGGAATATTTTAGCTAAAATAATTTTCTTTTTGTAAATATCGCATATAACACATTGAAATATCGAATTTTTCTTCATTTTAACCTAATTTTATTTAACTTTTTTCTTGCTCGTAAAGGTCTAATTTTGTAATCGATTTTTTTTACTTATTTACTGATGTGTTAAAGTTCGAATTTTTCTACATTTGGGTTTTTTAGATGTCATTGTAATTTTTAGAAATTATCTATTGATTAATTCTAATTATGCTTATAAAGTTGCTCGTATGGTAGCGGATTTGAGAAAAACTCAAAAGAAAGCAGTAGAATTGTTTATTAGCGTTTTTTGCGTTGCTACAGGTAATGATTCATTCCTAGATTATTATTTCCCCATTTTCGAAATCGGTTAATCAAACGAACGTTTCATCACTACGGAATTTGTTCCGCCTACTATTTTCGATGAAACGAAAATATATATTTCACCTGTGTAATTGTGACGAAACAGCTGTGTAATTGTGGTAATTTATATTTAGCGTCAATAAAGTTAATACTGATTTTTATAGAATTAAATATAAGTTTATTCTGAAAATAATTTTCCTTTTTGATCATTTTATCCCCCACGTCATTATTGATTATTACACACTCTGCCTTGTTAGCAATTAAAGTGAGTTGTGAGAAATTACAGCTACAGAATTCATGCGAGAAATGTACGTAGAGGAGATGGTATATTTTAAAGACTGAAAAGTAGAAAATAATTATTTTAAAGGGAAAGATTTTTGTTACAAAACAATCGTAAAAGATTAGGCACGGATAGAAATACCTTAAAGTAAATTGGAATTTTAGTCGCAATCATAACATATTTTTTTAAAAAAAATTGAGTGTTTCAAATTTTTTTGTAGTGAAATTCACTGCAACTTAATTTTCTTACATTGTTTTTCTTTCTCTCTCTGTCCAACTCCTTAATCGTTTCCGATTTTCATTTTCAGCACCGGATTTTTGATTTAAAAAAAAAAAAAAAAAAAAACTTTTTATTACACTTACCAAATCTTGTTCCCTCAAATTATTTTTATTCCAATTTTTACTATTATCCGTGTGATGTATCACAAGATTTGATTTTTAATCAGTTTTATTTATCACAATGCATGATGTATGAGAATGAATTAACGAGTTAAGTGTCTCACGGGAATAAATAAAATTCCTGGGGGGGGGGAGCTATACTTATATATGCATAAATATTAAAATCTATTCTGCATCCGGTCTCGAGAATCACTGACAAGCTCTATCCTCGAAATGTGTAGAAGAATAATAAATAGCACTTACTCAACTGGTTGTATGAATGTGTGTATTTTTCCACCTTACCTTCTCTCGTTTATATGTCGACACCTTGATTTTGAATCTTCAGAGGAAAGCTGCATTTGAAAATGCCAACACCTTAAAGGTAGGATGAGAGACAGATGAATTTGAATTCATTTTTTAGTGTGTCCGTGGGTAGAATTTCGCTGGTGTGATTTGCATACTAGAATATTAAATGGATGCTTCTAGATTCGAGATAATATACTAGTAGAACCTATTTTAAATATTGAGCTGTGGAGATGAGACACATTATGTTTAAAGCTTCTTTCAGACTGTCTTCGTTTTATGTTAAAGAATAGGACATAAAGTGTGTTGGTACGATTTTTCAAATCGAAAAATGCTTCCAACACTAATATTAAATTTTGACTTAGTTATCCTAAAAAGAGCAGCACATCTTAACAGACTGCTTATTTCTGCTTAAATAAATCTTTTTTCTTTACAAAATATGTTCTATATTTTATTATCCTTTCTATATTATTAGGTTAAACTGATACTCAACTTTATCTGTGAAAGTAAAAACTTGCTCATGTATAGAATATTTCTAAATTTTAAGAGCTCAGTGTGGTGAACGATTTTGCGTAATATAATCAGACGATAATGAATTATTTTAATGTTAGGACATTTTTTTAAAATTTAAAAATAAGTTTTAAATGCGGGTTCTTCTGCCTGTGTGTCAGTAAGGGCGAAGACAACTTTAAAGTGAAAACTTTTAAAACAATTTTGACATTGTATTAAGTGTTTGGGAGTATTCAAGTATATTTTCAAAGAATGTATAAAATCTGTCTTAAATTTTTAAAAGTCTTTTTGTGTTACTAGGCTTTTTCTTTAGAAGCTGGTTAAATTGTTAAGTTTTCATAATATTAAGTTTCTGTTATTAAGGGAATTAAAGTAGGTACGAGTATTTATATTAAATTGGTCTTAAATATTTTCCTTTTTAAGAATTTAATTGCATTGGTAAAATATTAAATGTCCTCATTAAACATTAAAAATATACATTAAAAAAATGAATTTTCCTAGATGAATATTTAAAGCGTAACTTAATTTCTTTTGAAACACGAATTTAACCTTTCGTGATAAGAGTGTTAAACCAAGTTCTTAATTATTTGAGTGTTCTTTATTTACTTTAGCTTAAACACATTAAGCAGAAATGTAGAAATCCTTTTTTTTTCCCCTCGTAATTTATTTATTATTTGAATAGAACTTAGCAGTGATATTTGCTATTTATCTCAGTTTTATGCCTTCTTTTTTTGTTGTTTACTGTTTCATTTCTTAATGCATTAATAGTAAGTTTTTGTAATCTTTACAGAGTTTTTAATATATTTTTGAAAGTATTAAATGTTTGAAAAAAATGTAGATATCTATGTTTAATCTGTTCGTATGCGCAATTTGTCTTATAAAATGTAAAATCTCAAAAAGGAAATAAAAGTTAAGATTTTTTTTTCTTTATTTTTCTGTGATACATATCTTTATATTTATTCTTTTGAAAGTTTTCTACTCATTCTTTATTCCTCCATTTAGTTAAACTAGTCTGTCGCGCTTGCATTACACTCAACAAGCAAATGTAACTCAAAAAGCAGCTAAGCACAATTTAATAATTTGTGCTTAACTGCTTTGACTAATTTTTCTTTCTCTTCCCTCCTTCCTATGATGAAATATAATTGGCCTTTTTTAAAATTCGTTTCTGTTATAATATATGTTTATGTATAGATTTTTTTTAGTTAATTATGTTTTCGGAATAAATTTTTTAGTTTTCACACTTAGTGTTTTGTATTGTTTTTTATAAAGCAGTATACAAATTTAAAAAAATGTTGCTTTTCATATGAATTCTACATGTTCGAGACCAGTGGTTTTAAATATTTCTTCTAAATGTCTTTTGATAGGTACGTTCATCACGACTCCGAGGTACCCTAGTGATCTTTTTCTTCCCCATAGGATTTACTGTTTTTGGTAAACATGGGCGACACGCCCCTGGACAACCGATAGCAATCCTTCCAATCCAATTTTTATCTCCTCCCCTCATTTTTTTATAAAATATATGGATCACAGTCAACAGTGTTTAGTGCAACATAGCCGTATCTGATTCTTGCGCCATTAGATTCCATCATTAAATCTCTATTTAGTTAAATTGAAAGGATTAATTCCATTATTTAATTACAGAACTCACGAAAAAAATTTGTTGAATTATCGAGCAACACAGGTAAAAGATTTCATATGAATTCTTAGTGGAAAATAGGACAAAATTTCCAATACTTTTTTTCTGAAATGGTACTAAACATCTAGAACTTATTACTGAGTATTTTTATGAAGCAGCATTTCCAACACGAACTCTTATAAAATGAAATCTATGAACTACAAAACAATAAAATTTACTTCCTTCAAAATCGAATAAGCATCACAATTTTAGTTATCCATCTCATAAATAAATTTATATATATATATATATATATATATATATATATATATATATACACCAAAGGAATATTTTGAAATACATTTTTCTTACGACTATCAGCAATAGTTTTAAATTCTCATTTTTAGTTTATATACTTTTTTACGCATGGTCTCTCGCGAACATCCAATGAAAGGAGTAGTTATAGAAGAATGTTTGAAAAGCTCTGTAGATTAGTGAGTCTGAACGGACTGCTGTTAAGTTCTTAAATATAATTGCATAAAATTCAAGTTTAGAGATTGAGGTGTCATCTTTTTCATCTTACTGTGTTTCTGTTTTATTGCAAATTGCTCACATAAATGCTTTAATATAATAATGAAACTGAACTACGTACAGTGAGAATGTGGGCTTTATTAGGGAAAAATTACTGCCAAACAACCAAACCATTCATAGATTAGTGGTAAAATTAGGAGAGAAAGTCCAAAACCTACTGTTTTAAAACCCTGAATTGCCGGGACTTGCCTTAATGACTTGTGGTTTGTTTGTTAAAAAATCTGAAACTAATAACGAAAATGAGCAGAGAAGCTTTGCAAAACGGCCCGCGGTGTCTTTTGTATCTCCATTTGTAACCTGTGTGGTTTTTGTTTATTTATGTAAACGGTGTTAGTTACAATATGAACCGTATTAGTTGCAAATAATTCATAAGTATATAACTTAGCAATGATTCATTCTGGAAGAAATGCCATTAGCAAAGTATTATATTTCCCTTTTAATATGATTATGCTTGGATATGAATCATATGAAGGAAAATTGAGAAATATGTGTGGGGGAGGTATTTGTATAATTGATATCAGCCGTTTTCCGTCCACATGTAATACTTTTACGATTTCAACACCTATGAAAAAATTCTCATTTCTCCAAATGCATAAATGTTCTGAAATTGCTATTTGAATTTGTGTGTGGATTCGAATCCTCCCCCCCCCCTCCTACTCTCCGTACGTATTTACTTTATTATAATGAAATTTAAATAAAAAAAAAATCATTTACTGAACTTTTTTTTTTTTTTGATTGCATAAAAACAACTACGAAAATTCAAGAGAAGTTATTCTTGAACTGCCCTTGATGATTATATTAGAATAAATTCATTTGCATTAAAATCATTTTGAGCATAAACATTGCATATTCATAAATTACAGTCGTATTTGGAGAACCAAAGAGAGAGGCAAGAACAACCACAAAATCATCTGAATTCGAAGTACCTCACATTGAATATTTTACTCAATCTTAATATAAAAGACTTTTCGCGGATGGGGAAACCATTGGGCAATGTAATGCAAACGAAATGAAGTTGTGTGATTGCTTTTTTGCTGCCACAGGGGTTTTGAAGTGGCAGTGTGCGAGGACTGAGTTTCAGTTCATTTTGCATTTGCCATAAAGAAAATTTACCACGGCAACGGGCGTTATCGATTTTCCATAACGCTACCGCCATTGTTGCATCTTCTTTCGGATTCTATTCCCGAAAATGTATTGTTAATTGCTTTTTATTGTTTTAACTCTTTTTTTTTTATGCATTCATCTCTCTCTCTCTCTCTCCCGCCCCCCCCCCTTGACTTTCACCCGTACTCGAAGTACTTTCACGGTCATTTTTTCTTTACGGGTTGTTTTAACCTTCTCGTATGATGGAGGGGAAGAGAAGGAAATCGGTGTCACAGTGTCTTCGTTCACTTTTCGTTTCTTATTTCTTATTGTGGTCACGTTTTAAAAATTTTTTGCTCAGTCTTCACTAGTGTTAGATGACCTGTTACTCCAGCTGTATAAACCGTGTAACCAGCTTGTTATAAATACAATTTGTTGCTCGGATGCTGTAGTTGTTAGTATCGCATATTTGTACAGTACTTCATTTAATTGAACCTCCACACTAACTAATTGTCCATCTCCACTATTTTCGTTTCATGAAGAATTTTCAGACAGTTCTAGTTTTCTTTTATTTTGTTGAGGACATTTACTCCAGAATATACTGGTAACAATGAAGAAAAAACAATCGTGTGCTGAACTTGTGCTGAATTTACAACAATTAATTAGAATTTCTATATTTAAGTAAAATTATTAAATGTTAATCATTTGTTTTTGGTTGTTAAAATTTATCTATTAAGAATTATTTGCAAAGGCTTTGAAATATTCATATGTAATAAAATATTAATTGTGCAGTCATTGATCACAATGGTTTCTTGTTGCTGAATGCAATTATTTTTAGTGTCTAAATGCAAAACATTAAACTGCACTGCTGTTGTATATTGGTAGATCACAAACTTCAATTATTGCATGTCTTGGAGTCCTGCTACTTTTGAATGGAGATACTCGTATTTGTGAAAATATATTCAGCAGAAATATACTTGTTAAATGTCTAATTGGATTGCAAACGGTCGCTTTTGAAATTTTTTTTAAAAAAAACCCAAGAAATTGTAAAGATAATCAAGATGTCCTTTTTATTTTCCACTAATCGTATAAAGAAGTTCATAAGTAAAGTAGGTTAAAAATTAATTTGTATGTATAAAATATTAGGAACCGAGAAAAATAAAATCATTTCTTAATAATTACCAGTTCGTTTGTTAATTAAAAACTTGTTAGAAGTCAAAATCGTTTAATTGAACTTTTCTCTGGATACACCCACACTTCTGACCCCCCCCCCCCTTTCGCGCGTCTATGCTCATTCGGTTCCTTTTAATATGACTCGTAGGAGCTTACAATCTTTAGGTAGGTTCGGGCTTCACGAACCCAAACACCCTAGTGATCTTTTTCTTTTCCGTGGGATTTGCTGTCTTTAGTAAACATGGGTGACGCGCTCCAGGGAGACTAGCGATCCTTCTCTTGTTTCGACCTTCTTTCTTGTCATAAATTTCTTCTTCTTTTTTTTTTTTTTTAAATTCTTCCATCTACATCACAGCTAAAAGTACTTATGACATCTCTACACGTGTTGCTTCGTTTTTGTTTAAACCGTTTCGAATCAATAATTGTTCCTTATTGTGTTGTATTTATTTATTTCAGTATATTCACATTAGTTTCATTTTTGGTTTTGATTTTCACTGCTGGCTTGTCAACCCGCATATTTGATGTATGCGGCGTACCGTAAGGAGGAAAGTGGTGTCCTGGAGATAAATTTTCCTTCCATTTGGCCCATGCTTCGCTGTAGACGGGAGGCAGGAGTGAACCCGCATTTGTCAATTTACCGGTGGTAAGTCTCTTTGTGGTTTCTTCCGCCAAGAGACTAGCTGTAGGGCTAGTGTTGTAAAGTAGGGGTGCATCGGGTTACCCTGATGCTGCAGTACTATATCCTGGTTGACCTCCTGGTAAGCGTTGTGCCTGGCGATCGCAAGTTGTCCGGTAACTGCCTCTCTTGTTGGACACCATGGTGGGTGGAGGCACACTAGGATGAATACCTTTTTACAACGTTTTTCTGAATTTCACTTGGTGTGTGTGTGTCATCAAATTTTCGATCGTTAATTTAACCAACTTCCCATCAAGCTAGAGCTTTGAAATTTTGGGAATCGTTCGTACTCGCCTAACAATGCAATATTTAGACGTTTGCGACAAGTTTTAACTAATATTTCAATAATTTTAATAAGTCAAAATATTCTTTCCTCTCGGCGCTTTTAGGATTGAGGAAAATTTTTTTCCCCCTCTGGGAACACCGAGCACTCCCCACGCCGCATGAGGAATCGTAAACCTTTTGTACTCACAAAGGGGAGATACTATCTCCCCTTTACTATCTCCGAGATAGTAAGGGTTGCTGACTTTTAGTCAGTAATCATTCTCAAGAAAGAAAGATTCTAATATTTGGCGCCGTGTCTTATCACAATAATTTTTTCTGAATTCTGGTTCCCATTTTTTTTAATAGAATGACTTACAAACTTCCAAATGCATGTTTTGATTTTATGAGTATTATGAATTTTTTAATACTCTCACAAATGTCTCTTTTTAAGTAAATTTTAAAGTTAAAAATAACTAACAGTTTTAACTAATATTTCAATAATTTTCTCTAATAAACTTTGCCACCATATAAAAACGTTGGTTTTTATATCGAATTATTTTCTTCTATGGATCCTTTTTCATGTCCGAGTAAAGATCTTGTTTTACCCAAATCTGCAGACATTGATAAAATTGCTACACATTCCCGTTTTTTTTTTTTTTTTTTTAAATATCTTTTCTTTATAGAACCATGAAATGTCTGTGAAACCCCGTTCGCAATACAAAAAGCTTTACAAGGTGGTGAACCGAAGTCAGTTAAAAAATTAAATTCCGATAACATACTCATAGAGACCAAGGCTGCTTTAAAATCCAAGTCATTTTTGTACCCCAAAACCTTTCAAGATTCTCCTCTGACTGTCTATTTCCACAAATTTTTAAACTCATGCCATGACTTTATTTCTGAACCTGATCCTTTGTGCGCATCCGATATAGAAATTCTCGAAGGATTTTTTGATGAGAGTGTCACTCCGGTCAAAAAGATCATACTTAAAAAGGACAATTCCGTCTTTTCTACAAAAAATTTAATTTTAACTTTCAGTAGTCCTAAATTAGCTTCTACAATGAAAGCTGGTTGTCTTAACTGCCATATCAGGTCATATATTCCGAATCCTCTGCGCTGTTTGCAATGTCTTAGGTTCGGGCATTCAAAAACTGCATGCATGGGGCAATTTACATGCTCTAGGTGTGCGTCTGTTGCACACATTTCAACAGTTTGTCAGCTGGTGCCCAAGAGTGTCAATTGTTCCCAACCTCAAACTTCTGACTCCAAAATACGCCGCAAATGGGAAAAAAGATTCAATATATAAAAACCACACGCACTTTTTCTTACATAGAAGTTCGAAAATTAATAGTTCTACAGCTTTCTCAAACTTACTTACAGGCCGCTAAATCTTCTCTTTCAACATTCACTCAAACTTATCTAAATATTACAGAAGTCGTATGTCCACTTCTACAATGTCTGAAGCCATATTGTCTCCCCAATCCAATTCAACACCTTCACCTATTCCATTATTTACTGTTACTCAAGCGGATATTTTACCTTCAACAGTACCTTCCCGAAAAACTACAAAGCCTATCAACTGCTCCCATACCGTTGAATCTATCTCCCTTCTTCTGCGGCATTCCTAGGTTTTAAAACGAAAACAAAAAAGTAAAACACAAAATTTTTCGCACTTACCGAAATATTTCTCAACACAAGAAAATAAACCGAAGACGGACATTCCAATTTGAATGCCTATAAAACCCGAAAAAGTACTCCTAAACCTAACTTTGGAGATGACGAGGATTTTATTTTATATGATGCAGATGATTCCTGGCTAATGGATGCCATAAACCAGAGGTATTTAAACCTCAGGGAATCCTTTGAGCTTACTATTTTCTTGAAGTAACCCCTTGATCAAAGAGGGGAAAAAAAAAAAATGAATATCAAATCTTTATCATACTCAAATTTTTAAAATTATTATTGCATCTCTATTTTATCACAATACAGATGTCTTAGTAAGATAATGAATGGTAAGCTAATGGATATTTGGGGGGGGGGGGGCCCTAAAATATATTCTATGTATGATAAACAAAAGCAACGGTATTTTTAAATTATAACAAATTAATAAAAAGAAGAAAAAAATTTAATGACTTGGCTGCGATTTTTTTTTTTTTTATAGCAAAATATTTTTACGTCTGGAATAATTGTTGAAATCTGCAACCTAATGTCAGCATCCAATCTGTTTTCAAGATTTTCGCAAACATATGTTGAAACATATGACATTAGACGTTTCACAGTTCTTTTGGCAATTCCAGGGTATTCTTTTTCTAATGTCAATTCAAAAATGCATAATATCAACTTGATTAAAATTTAGTTTCAACTGAATGTCAGTCTCTTTCTTTTATTGGGAGTTTGGAGGCGTCACAGTCTTGAGAAGGAGTTTTGATCCAAAATATTTTTTTTTCTTTTTGAACAAGGAAGAGAGAGAGTATTTTCAAGAAATGTTTTTTGTAGATCTGATTAATGTTGGACATAACTAATTTTTACATTTTTATACGGATTAGCATTACCGTCCACCATAAAATATTATGCAAATTAGAAAAGCATTCAATATTATCTTTCAAAATGCAATCTGCCCAAAATTTCTGTTTTAAAAGAGTGGCGTCAATTTTACTTTGTATCTTGAAAATAGTGAAATAAATGGCTTATAAGTGGGCGATTCTTCATCTGAGCCAAAGAATGGTAACTAATATGTAACTTTATGCGTCTCTATTAATGTATTTAAAGCACGAGAATTTTACGAAATTTAAGATTTCATTTTATCCGTAAAATATTTATTTATATTTATTTTTACAAGCAAATTTCCTTTAAGAATTCGATCTTTTATGTAATTAAAATCTCACAAAATTTTTTGGGCTTGTATTAACCTAATAGTGATCTCTTGTGGAACTCCTGTCAAAGTTCCAGGGAACCCTAGGATTCCACGGAACCGAGTTAGAAGACCTTTGCCATGGATCAAATAGAAACCACTAAATTCATGAAGCAAAAGAAAAATCTGATTCGACCATAGGCTTTTCTATGTATTACGCTTTTATCTGATTTATTTACCTTTTAATTGCTTTTTTTTAAAAATCCGATTATATAAACGCTGTTTTTAATTTTCCGTCACATATTTGTCTCACTAGAATTTTATGAAAATTTGCTTTACCACAGTGTCATACATTTCGCATTTTAATGTATCATCAGGTCAAAATAGCTATATCTGACTTTTGTGCCATTAAACTCTATCATATTCGTTATTGATTCTTACCTCCGTTAATGGCCTTGGTGGCCATGATTTCAGATTCGTGGCTTTCGGTTTTCGTTGAGTCGTGGGTTCGAGCCTTGACCATACCTGCTGGTGTGGAAGTTGGGAGAGGGGTTGCCTGCTCATGTGTCGTCCTCGTCACTTGACCGCGGTTCCGAAGTCCGTCGCCAATAGCTCTCGTGTTGTTTCTAGTGCAACGTTAGCAAAAACAAAAAAAAAAAAAAAAACAGTAAGTGGTCCCTGTAGCCTAGTGGTAATGGTCGCTGACTCGCTTCCGGTGTTGTTTTCGTCTAGTCGTGGGTTCGAGCCAAGTGTTACTAAAGATCCACCATGTAGCGGGGCTGATGCATATTAAATCTGTCGGAAGTCCTAATTCTTCCCGTAGGTGTGATGCGGAAGTTTGAAAAGGGAATTGCCTGCTCAAGTGTCATCCTCGTCACTTGACCGAGGTTCAAAATTACGAGGTCCTTCGCCACCAGCGCTTGTGTTGCTTTTCGGCGCGATGTGAATAAACAATCAACTCCCATCTCTGTAGTTTATATATTAGCTTCAATATGTTTCGCTTATATTACCATTAAATATAGGGAAGACTAATAAAAATGTCGACTGCCATTGATTTTCTAAATGAGATTTTTAAACGTGTTCATCTACTAAATTTATATTTGTTGCAAAATTACAAATTAGCACCGTCCTTTTAAATGAAATTGAGTGATTCGGCGTAACGACTCATAATTGCTTCATTACGCCTGTAATGCTATATTTTTGTAATTGTTGATTGTATCTTGACAATACTTATGTATTTTAATATCGTGACAATGTTTGTGAACGAATGTTGTAACACACAGAGAGACTGTGTGTATCACATTTTTGATTTCAATTATCTGTAAACAAATCATTTGAGTAAGAACTGAAATGAGTCGTTGATTCATAAGCAACGTACTTTTTCTACCAATTGGTCGAAAAGTTTTCGATTGTTGCGGAAAAGATTTTGTTAGTTTTGACGCAAAAAATCTCATACAACTGCATTTAAAAGAATTTCTCATTCAGTTGATATCTTTATAAAATATCTCTCTCGTGTTTGTCAGTTCAACACGATTTTTTATTCCTACTAATTAGTACAGTAAAACCTCCCAACTAATTTTTGTCCTGCATGTATCGTTAATACTAGTACATCGACCTTCCTCTTTTTTTTTTTTTTTTTTTTTCCCCCTCCCCTCGAGGATACATTTCATGCTTGAAAATGCAACCATCAGCAACTTACAGAATTACATTAATTCTTCATGAAAAGTGCTCAATATAATAATTCTTAACTTGTTGGACTGTATGAATAAAAAAAACTCGTTTATCTTTAAAAAAAAATCATTGCAGTCATTTTTTTAACATAGATATGTGTGATGGTGGTCGTGGTTTGAGGGAAGAGAGCAGAACCAGTCATTTTTTATGCTATGAAATGAGTTTCTCTACATTGAAAGACCTATGTAGAATGAATTTCAGATCATCTCGTAAGTTGTGAAATGTTCTTGGGAAAAGTTGGATTAGTGCCAGATTAGTTGCTCAAAAATATTTCTGCAATAAACAACTGAGTCTTGATAAAACAGCTACCTGCCTCTTGTTAAAGAACAGACTGCTCTTTACTTAGGTATTAATTTCGCCCAAACGGTATTGTGGTTAAAGCCGTGAGCTGAGGACTAAAAGTTCATGAGTTCTAAACCTGAGCAGTAACAAATGCTTCTCTTTTTGCCTTTACTCTGTGTTAATACCTTTTATATCCTGTTTGTTATTCGCTCGTTAATTTATTCGTGTTATATTCCGCACAAGTGATATTCATACATAAATAGGCATAAACGAATTGCTCAATTTTTATGCTACAATATTAAATGAGTTATGTTATTTACACGGCTTCAACTTTCGAGCATATAAAATTTCGTCGCTCAATTTTACGTAAAAGTTGTGAAAGATTTAATGTTCTTATGTACTATCCATATTTAGGAAAAACTACTTTTGTGTGTATAAATGTAACAATAATTTGATTTGAAACTAACACATACTTTTGTGTTCTGAATGTTTGTAAGTGATGCAACAAATATCACTGCTAGGCAATCCTGGCGAATATATTAACACATCGATCAATAACTCCCGAGACTAACCCAGAGATGGCGCTCGTAGTAAACCAGTAACCAGGTCTTTCTAGAGTACTAACCTTTGCTTGAAACGTGTCAAAATTTTAAGTCGATCGGACCAGGAAAAAGGTTTTTTGAAGTGAAGTGAAAAAGGTTTTTTCCAAGTGGGTGCCGCGATTGCTTTCGATGGAACAAAAACAGCAACGAGTCGATGATTCAGAAAGCTGTTTATCGCTATTTACTCGCAACAAAAAAGATTTCTTGCGAAAAAAAAAGGGGGGGAGATTTGGAAAAGCGTTGGAACGATTGTATCACCCTAAAAGGTGATTAACAAAAGGTGTTATGTTGATGAATAAAAAAAAATTTTGCAAAAAAAATGTTGTTTTCAATGTTAGACTCGGGAGTTATTGATCGATGTGTTATATTACCTTAAATGTATATTATTAATTGAACTGAGGTTATTACTGAATGTGACAATGTGTTTTTAGGAGAAATGTTCTTTTTTTTAATCAAAAGGATTTGTTGCGTGTTAATCGATTCAGGAATTATTTAATCACGCAATTTTTGTGAATCACTAAAAGTCCTAACCAATAGATTTATCTTTTCCTGTGCTGAAAATTCAAACGTCTCGCTCCTTCACATTTAACCGAACATGCGTAAGTAATGGAAGTACCCAACGACTTCTGCCAAGAGTAGACAACACAGCCTAGAGGGTTTGCGTTAGGTATACATGTCCGAGTTAGAGCGCGATGTTTGAATTTCTGAGAGGAAGTATAAGAAGCGCAAAAAGGTAGCGCGAGTGCCCTACGTCATCTCAATCAGCTGCTCTCACGATGACCCGTGACGTCATCCATCCGCTTCGTTTACTAACAGATCCATCCCAGTGACGTTGGCTTTGATTGAAAAAAAAAAAAAAAAAAAAAAGATAGCATTCTCCCCCCCCTTCTCCCTTCCTTTCATAGAGTATGGAACAATCGGGTAATGCCCTTCGCTAGTTGTTCAGTGGAATGAAATTTCGGTATATCGGAATGATCCAGTTTACTGTCGTTTCCTTTCAGTGTTGTCTGTTATTTTACTTTTCAAATATTAGACACCATTGACTATATGAAATTGCTCTCTTAATTTTACTGAATGAAAATAAATTTTTCCGTTATTTAATAACATTTAATTTTTTTTATTTTGTCAAAAAAAAAAAAAAAAAAAAGACACATGTCAATTTTAGAAATTTAACATGAGAGCAGTTCAAATGATTTTGTACATGTTTCATAATTAACAGCTTGCTTGTTGATGGATATTTTTCAATAATCCCTTTATAAATTTTATTCTTTGGACTACACACTTTTAAATTATGACATCTTTTATATGCTAATATACCATTTTTAAGGTAGAAATTACGATGTGTAAGAAAACTCGCGATTTATGTTTTCCATTATAGCGCCATCTAGCGGTTCATCACTTGCTCTTCACCTATTCATTGTATGGTGAAAATTGCTTGTTTAGATGTTTTCTATAAGCCCTTAAATTTTTGTTTATAATTTATAACATGGAAAAAACTCACAGATCATACAAACTATTATATTAATTTAAGATATTTGGCTCTCTCTAGTGTATAATGAATGCTCATTGAATTTTAAATATGATTTATCTAGGTTAACATAAAAATAATATTTACTATACATTCATCCAAGGAAGATGTAATGTTGTCCCTTTGAAATTTTGAGAGTATCTACCCTTCGTTCCCTATAATATGCAATGACTGCCGCATTTTACGGTATTAGCCAGTAGCGTTGCAATAAACAATATACCAAGATTCTTGCTCAAGATATTTTGCAAGACTAAGATTCTTGCATTAAGCGGGAAAATGCCTTTATCATGACCCATCGAATGATGTATGATTCCTCAAGAATGATGTTACTATGGCATTTAGATGATGATGTTAGATTATTCATTAAAATTTTATTCCACACATACACACACATAATGTGCGTTTATATAAATAAACCGTCTTGAAATATTGGGGGGAGAGACTAACTGATACATTCTTAATAAAAATTTTTAGGATATAAGACTGTGTTATATATTTATTAGACTGTGAAAAGTTCATATTAAAATTAAAATAATCAGCATGGATTATAATTATTTGTGTTAGTAAAGAAAGTTTACTAATGTTAACACATATAAACTAGGAATATGAAAATGGCTCTGAAATACTGCTTGCCCGACCCCATTTTATCTAGCTTTAAAATAAGAATAGCTATAATAAATACAACTTTAAAGTAAAATTTTTTTTTTTCATGCAACATCTAGAAATATTGATATAAATGATAATAGAATTATTTCACAAAATCCAGAATTAATTCATTGTTAATACCATAAAGTTGAATCAGAAATAAATGTCACTTTAAATGCTACTTATTTGAATGGAATATGAAGTACGTACTGTAAAATAAAATATTTCATATTAGTTTATAAACCAACCTTTTTCAGTGTTATCATATTTTTTTTTATTTACAATGAATAAATGTATGACCTTTCTGACATAGTATATTTTCCTCCCCAGATATCTTGGCCATTATGAAAAAATTCATTTCATGGGAGAAGATCCTGATCATGAAAAAAGTCAGTCATCAGAATCTCATAATCGGAAGTTGCAGCTTACACTCTTTCATCATGTACCAATGGTATATAATTCTGCACAACATGAAATTACAGGTATTAATTTTTTTATGACATGCAGCAAAATTTTAAGTCTGTGTAATGTTTATTTTAATAACTTTTTAAGTTATTGTAAATTAAAGATTTAAATTCTTAGTTATTTATTTATTTAAAAAATCATTTTTTAAAAATTAATATTTTATTTACATGAGCATATGATCAGATTTTGTATTTCATGCAAATTTTCAACATGATAGCTTAAAATGGTGTTGAAGAGCTGTGTGGAAAAATTAAAGCTGAATACATTTATGTATCCCCTTAACCGTTAACCCCCTCCCCTCAATATTTTAAAGTTTTCTTGTCAGATTTGGAGTATAAACAGTGGGAGCCACCCACACAAAAAGCTATATTTGAAGTTTATATGAGTTGAGAGAAAAAGAATGAAGGTATGTTATTTGGATGGAAATAGCTTAAAAATAAGGATAATGATTGGATTAATGGACTCTGATCGAACATAATAAACTATCTTTTACGAAGGTTGCAGTTTGCTATAAGTAATTGTGTATAATTAAGTTTTTTAAAGTAAGCTTAAAAATTATTATACAAATGTTAAGTATATAATGTTGTATTGATTGAACCAGTAAAATATTCATTGTTCTGTGCAACGTTTATATTGAACAAACAATAGCCAACATTAAAAGGCTCTGGCATTTAGATTGTGCAAACAATTTTGAAGTGAAAAGTTAATATTTGTTGATCAGCAAGTTATGAGGGTGGTTTCAAAAGTACTTGTATCTGAAGACAGATGTGTCATTTCCGTAAATTGTTGTTACCTTTCGATGGTGTCGTCTGTAAACGGAGCTGAAACAAGTGTAACATTGGTTCATTAGATATTTTTTAATTTGATAGTCATTTGCTGCCAAATCAAAATTTGATTGCTGCTGCATTCATTTGTCACTATCAGTGATACCTGAAGACATCATTATGCCAAAACATTGGATTGCTTCTGGTGAATCTTTTCCAAAAAAGGCGAAAATGGTCTCATTTGGTGAAAAAAATATGATGAAAAAATATTAATGTGTAAAAGGCATTATGATTACGAATATAAGTAATTGAGATTTAGGCAGATGTTTAGTGAGTCATGATACCTGCTATGAGCACCATTTCTTGGAATTTTTAAGGATTTATTGAACGACCCTCATACCTTAGCTTGAGATATGTAGTTTCATAACACTTAACAACAGTTTAAAAAGTTATTTTCTACAAAATATTTAATTTAATTAAGGGAAATGTGATTATACATTTGTATTGGAAAAATAAATAATATATATAAATGTTGTATGTTAATTATTTTTAGATAACTTAATCACTTCATAAAATTAATGTCATTAATTTCTTATGCTTCAATGTAAAAAGAGTCTGAAATTGTTTTTGGACTTTATTCAATGTCAAAACATTTTTTCATGGAAAGTAACCTTTATTTTAATCAACAAATAAGTTTTATGTTACTCAATAAAATAAATGAGACTATTGATTTCTATATTTATTTGAAAGAAGCTTTACATATTTATAAATATACATATAATAAAAATATGTTGGATCATCTGATATCTTTTGTTTTATTGCCTTTTTTAAATTTTGTTTAATTTTAGACTTTTCTCCCTCTTAGATGCTGCTCGTGCAACTTCAGGCCTGAACCAAACTTTTGTATCTTCTACTGATTATGACAAGTTGTGCATGTCCCTGTTATGTGGTCTTCCAAATGAACAAGAACTAGCTCTAAATGTATGCACTATTTTGTCAAACGAGGGAAATTACATGCTTCATTTAGAACAAGCTCCAAAGCTAGTAAATCTTTTAATTGCTCAGGCTGGTGTCTGGCCATTAGGTATTTTGAAACTTCTATTGTTTTTAATGAACATTATTTATATATATAAGTTATGAATGAACTATATTGTATTAATGTATAATTTTTTTTTATTTCATGATTACTTGTCCTATTGGTGTGTGTTATTTAAGTGGATAGGGGAAGCTTATTAGCACTAATATCTTGGGTGAAAAGTACGCATGGAAAAGGTTATTACCTGCGTAAATTGTTATAGAATTTATCCAGCATGATTTATTTTTCTGATATCACACTAATAAATAAATTTTTGCCATTTATTAATGCTCAGTTTAGTGCAAATGATCTTTGACTTATTAAGAAAAAATCATTCTGATCAAAAGCATACAGTATTCCAAATGTTATTTTCATTTATGTGTTTATTATGAAGATGTTAAAATAAAAAAAATAATAACATTATATTTAATCAGTCATTTTAATGGTCACTTATAACTTAAATTTTATTTACATTCTTACAGCTACTATCAACTAATCTGTGACATAAAAATGTTATTATTTTTTAAACAATTTTTTCTATCACATAAGAAAAATAATTTGAGAAAGTTGTTTTAGTTTGTCAAGCAGAGTAAAACGATATGTAATTAAGAATTAAAGAAGCATTATATATTTGAAAGAAATAAATGTTTAACAGATATGGCATCTTTGATGTTTAAATTTATTTGAAGAATATATTTGTTTGAATTTATATTTGGATTAGCTTTAAATATCTGGTGTTTAATTTTTATTTTTATTTCAATAGAATGCTATAATTAAACTGATATTTGTAAGGTATATTTGATTTGGTCACAGATAGTGTACAACACAGTGCAGAGTAAAGAGATCTAATTTAAGTTTATTAAATACAAAAATAATTAGTTTATAATAAGTTAAATTTTTGTTGCAATATGAAGGTGACGCTTCACTCTGGACCTGTAGAATCTCTTAAATTTCTGTGATTACACTTAAAATATGATAAACAGCCTTTATTAAAATTAAATTAATGCTCAAATTTAATATAGACAGTGAAATTTGTTAAAAATACTTATTCTTTGATGAAGAGATTTTATAAACTTTCAAAGGATGCAAGCAAATGAAAATTATCTCTGTTCTGTCTCCTAATGATGTCACGACAATACAAACCCGCAAGTAAACTCGAAAAACTAATTTTTGATAGAGAACAGTTAACATTTCCCGATGAGGATGCAGTTGACTTAAAATCACACACACACACAAAAAAAAATTTAATTCCTTCCGTATAAAACATGGGACTCAAAAGTTTTAAAGTGGAGTTATTTTAGAGTGGGATTATTATATAATTAATTGATTTTGTTATAAAGTCAAAGATAGAATGATGTATTTTATTATGAACTGAATAAACAACTAGTGTTTTTATAATGTTTATATCTTTTTTTTTTTTTTTTTTTTAAAAAAAAATTTTTTTTTGGTTTAAAACTGAAGGGTAAAAAATAGATTGTCAGTTTTCCGGTTTGTACAGTCCTGGAAAAATATAACTTTGAGCGAAAAATCGCCAAATATGGCAAACATCTACAAATTCAAATTATGCAAATTTGTTAAGAGAATTATGGGATAAAAATGTAAACTTTTACCTGTAAATATATTTTTGCTATGAGATAAAAATGTTCTGCATTTAATATTTCTGTAAACACTTTTTATTATTATATGGATTATGTCATATCTTATTATTTTAGTTATTTTATTTAGTTAGATTTTAAAATATTCTATTTTCTTTTGTTAAAATAGTTAAGTTTAATAATATGTTTATTTTAAAAGGGATTTCTCAAAGGTGTATGCCAATTATTTATTTAAAAATCTCATTTTTTTGTAAAAATTTTTAAGGTTTGTTTCATTTGAACAAATATCAACTATATTTAGTGTTTTACTCTGTGTATGTGTGCAAAAATACAGGGTATATTTTCCTTCCATTTCCAGTACTTCTGTGTTTCTTATTTTGAAAGGAAATTTTTTTTATTTAATCATTCATGCAAACAAGGCTGGTTATGGAATTGCATATTAGTAATAAAATTAAAGGAAGTTGGTAAAAAAAGAGCTAAATGAATGTTAGAGAGCTGAAATTTTACAGGAATTACCTTTATATTTTCCCCCTCATGCACCTTAAGATTACAGCTGAAGTGTAAATCTTTTTATGATTATTAACTACTGCATATCTTGTCTAATATCTTGCTGTAATTTTTTGCTTATTGATACTTAGTTCCTGTGCTTTTCATATGTATGACCATGTATTTGATCAATTAATGTAACTAGTTAGTTGTTTTTTTTTCAGCTGACACATCATTAAAGATGTTATATCTGGAAAGTTGGAATGGGCTTAAAGGTCGCAACATGCACCGGTTTTGGCGGAGTTGTTTAGACCAGCAAAATACTCAACTTGTACAGTTATTAGGATTAGACTTAGGTATGTTTAAATTTTATGAATATTACTTATTTAGATACTTAAGTAGATATATTGAAGTACTTGAACTAAACAACCATATCTTTGTGGTAATAATAATTTCAGTCGGATTAGTGAGATTTATTGAGTTTTTGCTAGGATTTGTATTTAGTATATATTTTTAAAATAATTCTTGAGATTAAACATTTCAATTTTTATTTTTTAATTATATACAAATACCTGAAAATACTGAAAGCAAGTTTTTGAATTTTGTTTAAACTATCAAATACACTTTATTAAGATTTATGCTTTATCCTTTGTAAAAAAAAATGGCTTATATATTTTTACTATTCCTTTAACTTTTATTTAAACCTTACTGTTTGAATAGAATATAATTGCATAATTTCGGTTTTTTAAAAATATTTTTAACTATTACCTGTTATTAAATTTCAGTGGTAATATCTAACAGTGAGAGTATGTGTAGTGTCCCTGTTATTCGCAACCTGAAGGCAGACATAACTCATTAACTTTTAACAGTGTTACTGTAGTTCATAGGTTCCCAAATTTTAGTCATCTACCACTTCCTTTTCAGCTGAAAAAAACTGACCTCATTCTTTAAATCAATAATGTAGTTTTGAGTTTTCAGGTCTTCATTAAATATTTGAAAAGACTTCCTAAAGTAAAAAAAAAAAAAGTAAACATACATAAAATGTTCCTTTTGTCGTTCTTTTGAACGCATATTATTCCATTCAGCTAAAAGCAATAATCCAGCCTCGAGAAGAAATGTAGAAAACTCCATAGGAATAATAACATTACACTAAGGAATTCTGAGTGGCTTGTCAGCAGAAGCCACCTGTCCAAACTATTATAAGCTTTGATAATTAAGCCAGAACATACAGATATACACTGAAAAATACTGTGTATGCTGTAACTCATTTATTATTAGTCAAAATAGTATTGAGAACAAGGCTATAATGTACTAACTTACTTAAAATGTGGACTGTTCTTGCATGAAAAAAATTCAATTATTTTTATTATTAATTAAGTTTTTCAATGCTTTCTTTACAAGTTCTTTTTAGGGGATGGTAGTTGGTCTTATAGCTCTCTCTTAAAATTTACCTTAGAACAGAAACATCCACTTAGATCTCTTCTATGTCTGTTGGTGAAGGGTACCAACCTTGTAGGAAACATTTGCTGTATTTGTTGCACCCTTTTCAATTCAATCATGTTGGAAGTTTAAGAAATATTTACAATAACTGGGATAAGCTGGAATTTTAAGAAATGTTTTAGAGATTCAATTTATATATATATGCAGACAAATATTGCAACCACCATGAATTTGCCTTTAATTCAATGTTGAGTCAAACGTAAAATTCACTTATATTTTTCTCTCTATTAGCACAATTTTTTTCCCTTCATAAATTCATATGTGAATTGGTTTGTTTGAAAATGCACTTTAAAGAGATTAAAATCTTAGGTTAAGTGTATAACATTATCATGTTTGAAAATATTTGATTTTGAGTAATTTGTAAATATATTTCACAAATTTTGTTTTAAAACATTTATATTGCTTTTAAGTATAACCATGTTACTTGTTTAGAAATAATTTCTTATGTGTATGTAGGTACAAATCACCCTGAAGAAGAATTTTTAAATTTAGAATCTGATCTAGGTGTTTTGAATATCGAAGGCCAAAGAGTGTTACGGGTAGGTTATGAAATTTTTAATTTTCAGACACACTAATAAAAATTTTTTTGTTGTAAATAATTATACTTCTGTTGAATTTAAATAAAAATTTGTATGATGATTAATGTCTGATGTGTGTCCATTTTAAATCTAAAACTTGTGGAATGAGATATATTCTTCAATTATCTGGTGAAGATTTGAATGTAATTACCTCTTAAATAGTGTTTTTCCTCCTTTCTTTTATGAACTTAATTTAGAGCCATGGGCTGGGATCTTGATAGCTAAGTCCTGATTTTATAATGCTAGCATTTATTAAGATTATCATCTATTATTTTTATACATTTATTGGTGATCTTTATATTTTATTATTGAATTAATTATTGAAAAGATTAATTTGTGTAACAGAATATCTTTTGTAATGAGGTTTTATTCTTTTTTCCTATTTTATTTTTAGGTGGCTCTAATATTGCACAATTTATCTTTTGAAAAGAACAATGTTCCTGTTTTAATTTCTAATACAAATTTTATAAGGTGAGTTTTACCCTCTAAAATAGGTCTGGAGTATTATATTTTTTAACAATGAATATTATATATTTGCTTTCTTTCCCCCTAGGTTTCTCTTGTTGTGTACCCACTCATCTTGGTCAAATCTTAAGCAAACCACTTATGATACCTTATCCAATATAGCATATGAAGTAAGTCATATGATATGCATTTTTAATGAAAAAAATTACTTCATTTGTAATTGTTTGTGTTATAAAATGCTTACTTGCATAAATATTGTTTACATTTCTTCTTTCACATTTTTTTAAAAAATCGGTTTCAAATGAAGTTTTAATAAAATGGTATTGTTTCTGTTGCCATGTTCTATTTCCGCAATGTGTTTTTGTCATTATGTAAAGTAACTTGATTTTTTTTTTTTTTTTTTTTTTTTTTTTTTTGTGGATATTCAAATATAAGGTTACTCTTATACATGATATTTGAACAAAGAAATTATTTTTTGATGCATTTAATATTAAAAAACTCTTGGTATGCCGAAGAACAGTAGTGGTGTTTTTAAAAGCATAATTACCACATAAGGAATGTAAAAAATGTTTGGTGATTGATAAATTGCACCCTTCAATTGAAAATGTTGTTTAATTCTTTTATAATTAAACTTTTTGATACAAAAGCTTGCAAATAGTTTTTTCTTGATTAGTTGCTTCATACTGTTTCATGAAATAAGAAATTAAATTTGATTCTTATATATGGCATCTACATGCTGTAATTTCATTATCTAAAGTTTAGTTTTACTGTTTTATTTTATAGATAACTTTTGTTTCTTGAGTGTTATTTCTAAAAATAATTTTGAGTTTTCTTTATTTTGTTATTGCTCTTAACTCTTTTAATGTTCTATGTTTTTTATGCTTTCAAATTTTTTGGTACACTGTGTTTTAAATTCTTGAGCCAACTGAGGTTTATTGTAATGATGTTACAGAGGTTTCTAATGCAAATTTAAGAAACTGATAAGATCTCTTACGGTTTTTGATTAATTTCATAATTGAAAATTATGTGTTGCAAATAGCATTACCAAGACAGTTTTATTAGGTTATTTTATTATTTTAAATTCCTGTGAACTTAACTATTAAAATTTTGTCTCTCTCTCTCTCTCTTTTTTTGTACATTAATATAATACACATTCAAGTGTCGTAAAATTAGTAAAGAGGAACATATGCAAATTACATAGTAGTATCACATATGCACATGTCTACATTGCTTCTACCATTATATATTAAAAGTAGTAGATAATCTCTACTAGCTTTTAGAGTGTATAATGCAAGACTGAAATGTATTAAAAATTCTGATTTCCCTTTAGCAGAGAAATGAAATTAGAAAGAAATTCTGAAAGGAATGAAATTTGGATTTTCATGTTGTGCATTGCAAGGTTATATTATGAGTATAAGTATTCTGTCAAAACTCCTATATAAGACACCAGAAAAGCCTCAAAAATACATTGGGTAAATGTGGCTGTGGTTGATTATCAAGAAATGTGTCATGATGGGTATATCCAGGTAATATTTGAATTCTGTGCAGGATCTTTAACTAGTATTCTTGTCAGAACAGTGCACTTTCTCGGGAGATGTAGAAACAAAAGTTAGGCTGTTATCACAAAGTTCAGTGTGGAAATTGAAGCTCCAAAGGGGCTCCCCTCCATTAATATTGTCGCATATCACTTAGGCTCATCAGCACAATAATTGGACACTTAATAGACTGAAAGCAAGTAACAGGGTAAGCAAGATGGACAAGTAGGAATCGAAGACTGCAGTTCACTCAAATTTTGGAACACTCAGCAGGAAGTATAAAGTGCATTTCCGAAATTTCTTGGATTCCATTCCTTGCCATATTCCTGCCATCCTTTGCTCCCATTATGAAATAGATGAAATAGTTATTTTTGTGGCACTTGTGTGTGTTATGAAATATTTCTTTCACAAACTTACTGACATTTTTTTTATCTCATTGTACACATCACTTGAATAATTGTATCTTTCTCTCCCCCCCATGCAGTGCATTTGTACAGTATTTAATGCTGGTGATCAGATTCAGTTTGACTAAAAAAATTTAATTGATATTCTTAAAGAACTATAACCTTTTTGAAATCATGGGTTCCATGATAGTGGTTAAATGAACAGAATCTTATATATTTTCCTATTGCTTTGCAATATGCAAGTTGTAAGTGCTTTTTTACTTCTTGTTGATTTAATATGATTGAAAAATTTTTAACATGAAATTTTTATATTTTTCTCTCATTTTAACTCAGAATGGTTTTACATTATTTTCAGATCAAGTTATCAATTGAAAAGGACGTAAGCTCTCGAATATTATTTCAAACTGTGATGGATGGTATCCTATCTCTAGATAGATATATGAATATCAGATCTATGGATATTTTATCCCAGTTATGTAGTTATGAACCTAATGAAGATATTATTCCTTCTCGACTGGATGTTGAGGTACATAATTTAAATATTTAATTCCTCAGAAGTGTTTTAAGTCCAAGAATGCAAGTTACATGCTTGAGAAACTGTAGTTAATTTGTTGCTCTTCTCTTAGGTGTACCAGAAAATGGTATCGTTTTTAACAGTTCATGATATCATGTTGTTGTTCTACACTCTTGAAGCTTTATATGCATTATCTGATTTAGGAAGATATGCTTGTGATAAAATCGTTAGCGTTCATAGATGCATAGGTAAGTTTGTGTAAAATTAAGCAAATGCCTATATTAACAGATATATAATTCTTGAAAATGTTTATCTTCATTCTCTTCCCACTTTCTTAAGGTGTTTTAGTAAGTTTGCTGACATTAGAGCCAAGTCAATATAGTCCATCTGGCCATATAAAAATGAAAATTGTTGAAACTTTAGTTCCTGTTGAAGTTGATGAACATGATGATAGAACAAGTATGTGATCTTTTTGCTGTACTTATATGTGTGTATATATACATGTATATAATATATCAGTGCTGATTTTGAATTTATAAGGAAGCAACTATTGTCAGGATTAATTCAGATAATTATAAAATTTAACTTGAGTTTCTTATAATTTTCTGGAGGTTTTTATAAAGAATGTAGTTGTCAGTTCATTGTGTAATTTAGCTGCTTGGATGATTTTTGAATGTGCTTATTATTGATATAAATTTATCCATGTTTTGCATTAATTTCAACATTTTATTCTTTTAATAGCAACATCTGCTATAGATTCATGTACGGCCTCTAATAATGATATGGATTCTGAAACCTTTGCTGTTAATTGGTGAGTTTTTATGTAAAACAATGAAAAATTTGATTTGTTAAATATTAACATGATGTGTATGTTTGTATAAATTTTTTTATCAATTTTCTAGATCTTTAAATTGTAATGGAATTTTTATGTAATTGACAAGTCAGAGCTTATAAAAATCATACTCTATTGACACCTTTAAATTCCTATCGGCATAAGCATCCCATATATATACAACACTCAAAAACATCTCTTATAACCAGGTGTCTTAACCTATTCATCATTGTAAAATGACCTCAGAGGACGACTGTTGCATGTATGCTTTTAAACTGAAACAATTTTAAAAGACCACTAAATATCACTTTATGCTCCTTACTTTTCAATTGAATATATATTTTAGATAACTGACCTTTTTACTTTGCTCAAATTCTGCTTTTGGTATTTTGTACATCAGCTGTTTCAGGAGAGGAAGGAAAGCATATTATGGGGGGGGGGGACACCTGTTAGTTTAACTCTTTAACTTTTCAAATTACATAAACATTCACACTTCTGGTACCTTTATGAATAATTTTTATTGGTTTTTGCCATATATATATACCTTAAGCGCTTTAATGTCAGTTCTGTTACACTTCACATAGCTTTCTTATATATTTCATGTACCTTCCTTTTTAATTCAGAAAGCTGTGACTCCAGCTTGTAGCAAGAAAGTGTTATCAGATGAAAAATATATTGGCATGATAAAAAGATAGATCCAGTTAATGACATAATCAAAAGAAAAAGCAACAAACATTTTATGCATGTAGATTATGCAATGTAATACTTTTTGTTTCTCTGTGCTTCTTGATGAACTTCCACTGTCTTTTCTTGTAAATAGTCTTTGTTGTGTTTTTAAAATTAATTTTAAAGTTTATTGTATTTTGTGTATTAAAATGTATTTTGTCGTAAGTGGCTGCGGGTAGCCTTGTGGTTATGGTTGCGGACTCGCGGCCGGCACTTTTCGTCACTTCGTGGGTTTGAGCCTTGATGCCACTAAAGACCCACTGTGTGGCCAGGGCTGATGCACGTTAAATCTATCATGGTTCCAAGCCCTGTCGTTGGCATGGTGTAGAAGTTAGGAGAGGAGTGCCAGTTCAGGTGTCAGCTTCGCTACTTGACCAAGACTCAACGTTACTAGGTCTTTTGCCAATAACCCTCATGTTACTTCTAGTGTGATGGTAATAAAATCAATCAATTGTTTATTAAAACTTCATAATAATGTGAATAATATCTTTGAAATTTGTTTCTCGATGCAAGCAATTTTACATATGTAAATTAAAGGAAAATTACATGTAATAAATTACTAATTTTAGTATATATTACAGATTAAGTAAATATCTAAAAAGGTACTAAAATTATGGCATTAGGATTTTTGTGTGATGTATTCCCCCTTCATAAAATTAAGCTTTGCAACAGGAAACCTTCATCCTGTGGGATTTCTTTTGCTTCTACTTCACCTTGAGAGAACATGAATGGAGGTGTGTGTGTGTATATATACAATATATATATATGTGTGTGTGTGTGTGTGTATAAAAGATAAAGCAATGGATTATTAAAAAGGATAAAAGTAAGAGAACAATTAAAATCCAAAATCAACAAAAGAAAACATTTATAGAACTGTGTAAAAAAGATGAATAAAAATTGATGCAAATTTGAAACTAAGTGGATAATTTCAATACCCAACAAAACAAAACATGCATATTCAGACTGAGAACTGAATTGTGGGGGTTAAACTATTTCTATGGTACCAAATCTCCCCCCAATGCATCTTGTTGGATAAAAAAAAATGGATTATTCCAAAATTCAATTTGTAAATTAAAGTAAAGAAACAAGAAAAAAAAACACAGTATGTGTGTATATATGTGTGTGTGTGTGTATATATATATATATAAACTTTTTGGATGATGCAGCACAGTATGTACCTTTCTAAAGAGCATTTTTGCCTAAGAATACAATTGCAGAGAATTTTTTTCATAGTGGGGGAGGGGAGATCTTAATATTTATAAACTCTTTTAGTTGTAGGTTATGAAACTAGCATACTTTGTACATCGAGAAAGATGGTTATATTGTTTCAGAAATGTGTTGCATTTTGGTGTTTACAACTCTATTTTAATGATAGTAGAATATATGAATTTTGTGTTGATGTGTTATCCAAAAAAGAATACCGAATTAGGTACGTAAATGAAAATAGTGTGCAATTCAGTAATTATGAGTAATTAGCAATATTCAACAATCTGGATTTCATTAGAATATCGGAGTGGAAAAACTAGGCAATTTAAAATTGGATAATATTTTGCATAACATGTTTTAAAATAAGTTAGATTTTATGATATTCAGGATAAGGTAGTGGTATTTCCTATATCTTCATGTTAGTCGTCAAACTAAGTTCTAATCATTGGTGGCATTATTTACGTTTGAAGTTATTCGATTTCATTTTACATTTAATTCTTAATCTACTCTATGTTCTGTTTGTAATATATCTGGTGTGAATTGTATTTTTCACTTGTAGAATATGTTTTCAATTTTCCGGTTTGAATTGTGTTCTAACATTTACAGAAATTAAAATGGAATCAAGATGTATTGATGAGGAAATGCCTGATCTCCTATATATTAATATTAATTATTGAAACATTTACCTAGTTTGAATTGTACTTAGTATGGAATGAACTAAAAGTCATTTTATTCTTTTCAAAAAATTTTATGTGTTATATATTTATATTAATTATTGATTTATTTACATACTAACATTAATGCTGTATTGCGTAAACCTAGAATTATTTTAGTAGAGCCAGGTGTTTAACCTGCCTAAAATATTTGACAGTAGTGAAATAGTAAATTTTGAATGAAATGTATTAATATTATTTGATTATTTGCACTCTTAGGTTAAAGTCTACATATGAAATTGCTTCTGGGTGTATGGTTCCAAGAAATGAAATTTATGCTGAGTATGTAAGCTTTTGTGGGAAAACTGGCCGAAAAGGTGTTGTTAATGCAAATGTGTTTGCTAGTAGTGTAAAGTAAGTTGTTGTTCATTTCACAAATACTAATTAGCAAAAGAAAGTGATTCATTATAAAAATCAAAAAGCTTGTCACACAAAATTGCCTATAAGAAATTATATTAGGCAGAAATAGCAAAAAATGCAGAGCTTTTTAAAAAATAAATGTTCCTATTTTTTGAGAATAATAAGTGTATGTTTATCTTGTGCATAAATTGAAATCAGGGATCAAATAGACAACTGGGCATTTTGAACTGGATAGTACTATATTGAGAATAATTTTAATTAAAGTTTCTTTTTGCATATTTTTCTTTCAGTTAAACTACCGGGGAAACAATTTAATCTGTTTGTTTTAAGATCTGTTAGCAACAATATCATTTAAAATTATACCTAATTAAAAAGTTGTGTGAATGGAGTCTTTAGTTGACTTTAGTTGATGAAAATTAAATTTTATTCTGAAAATATAATTTTGCTGATTTATTTGTTTGCAGAAATGTTTTTCCACAGTGTGGTTTGAAAAAAACTGAATCAGGTAGTGGTGTTATCACATTTCATCATGATGGCTTAAAAAGAAAGAAAATAATAACATCGCAGACAGGGCCTCCTGTATGCAAGCCTGCTAGCACAATCAACTCTTCTCGTAAAGGTAATTTTATATCGTAACATGCATGCCATATTTATCACAATTAATTCATATTTAACATTTCATAATTTACTGATTTCCATCTTTTTTTTATTTTTGATATTTTGGAAGGGCATAGTTAAATTTTTTTTGTTAAAATGAATTACATTTTAGTACAGAAAAGAAGGTGCAAAATATTTGAATATCTGCAATTTAATCTTAATTCTTTGTATTTAATTTATTAGTAATATTTATGTATCTTATTAAAATATTTATCTTTTTAAAAGTTAAGGCTTAGTTTCTCACTCATCAGTAACTTTCTGCACACTAATTGAAGTTAGGTGCTGGACGATTTTCCCGAGGCATCAGGGGATATAATTCTACCCTGAGCTCTATAGAGGGGAGAGAGAGTATATGTAGATAGAGTGTTGTTTTAAATCCTGGACCAGTGGGTCCGATGAAAAGTTTATCGGTCGCTTTTTGTCATGCCTTAACCAACTAGGCTGAAGTGAATGTTATATTCGGGCTAGTTAATAAAGCCTTTTAAGTTAATGTAGTGGTGTTGTTTCAAACCCTGGACTGGTGAGTCCGAAGGAAAGTTCATTGGTCGCTTTTTGTCATGCCTTGACCAACTAGGCTAAAGAGAATGCCCTATTCATGCTTTAGTATGGCCTTTTAAGTTCTGGTGCTGTCGTAGAAGAGAGTCACCGCATACTCTTGGTACTGGACAAAACATCGGGGGATGTTATGCTACCCTATGGAGGGGTAGAGAGCTAATGCGACCCTGAGTGCTGCTGCTGTTTCGAACCCTGGACCAGCGAGTCTGAAGAATGTTGATCAATCTCTTTTTGTCATGCCTTGACCAACTGGGCTAAATAGAATGCTCTATTTGTGCAAGTTAGTAAGGCATACTATCTTCTGGTGCTGTTGTAGAAGAGAGTCGCTGCATACTCCCCCTCCAGTAACGTGGTGATATAAAGAGAATCATTGGGATTTTTGTCGGGTTTTTCCCCCCAGCCATTACTGCAATTGATATACAACTCCCTGTCGAATTGAGTTTTGTTTTGGATAGTTTTCCATTTTGAGCCTTTGGTTGTCTCGTGTTGAGTGGTGGGTCTTAGACATACAGAGGCAAGTGTTTTTGCATCGAGAGCATATACAATCAGTAGGTATAGGCTGTGCTGCCATCTAGTGTTAAGTTCAGTGTCACCACTTCAGCGTCGAACATTTTTCTCGACCCCTTGGAGGGGAGGAGAGTGTTGTTTATTTGATGCAGCAGTGTTGTTTTGAACCCTGGACCAGTGGGTCCGATGAAAAGTTGATTGGCCACTTTTTGTCATGCCTTAACCAACTATGCTAAAGTGAATGTCCTATTCGGGCTAGTTAATAAGGCCTTTTAAGTTCTGGTGCAGTTGTAGAAGAGAGTTGCCGCAAAAGTTATTTTTTTAAAACTACAAATTATAAATATTTTTTTTAATTATGTTAAATTTATAATACACAAAAAAATCTCACTCATCATTACTCAGAATATCATTGCTGTATTTATTAGTAATCTTAATTTTAAAAAATATTTTGAATGTAATATGGTTTTCAGAAGTTGAATTTGAATAATTAGTAAAAAGTTATTATAATTTTCTAAATAACATAACTATTAAAAAAATGTTTACTTTGGATGAAAAATATTAAAATGTTTTTCCTCCCTCTTTTTCTTTATGTAATTCCTTCAGCACTGACTCCAATTTCTTGTAAACCAGGTCAAAGGCAAACCTATAGCCCTATTCTAAAAGCCCAGCTTTCTGCTCCACCTAGGAGTGGAGTTACATCACCTCCTTTGAAGCGATCATCTCAAAGTGTATCTGGACGAAAATGTGTTTCTCCTGTGCCTGTATCATCTTTACAAAATTCTATATCATCTGTACAAGCATCTCCTACTACAGGTTCCAGTACATTAATCAAAAGCCTTTTAGCTAACAAAGTGCAGCAAAGAAATCTTCAGCGACAAGTTTCCCCCCAAAGTGTTTCAAAAATGGTCATTTATTCTCCAGATAAAATTTCTTCCAATCAAGGGGCATTTGGGTCCACTAATGCAGTGATGAGGTGTGTGAGACCTGGAGGATTATCTCAGTTTAGTATCAGAGCACCTGGAGGATTATCTCAGCCTCGTTTAGTTGCTAATAAAGGTCGTTTGATCTCGCATGCTCCATCACGTTTTATCAAATCTTCTACACTTTTGTCCCCTAAAGTAACAAAACAAACTGTGATGGCATCTACTTTATCCACCCCTCGTTTAAATGGAATTCAAAAGGATGTTGAAATGGAGGTAAGACTTTTTATAATTGTATGATCATTAAGGAAGCAAATTAATATTGGAATTTCATTGAATAATTTAATAAATACCTTATTTCATCTACTCTTTTTAGCCTTCTATTGTACCTGACATTAACATGAATAAAAAAAAAATGTCTTAATTTGACTATGTAGTTATTTATATAATAGATATAAATATTACATGTGTGTGTGTTTTTAAGTAATCATTCAGACATTTATTATAATTCTTTGTGTGGATGTGGTTATGGAAAAAGCTAATCATGTTTGTTTAGTGAGTTATGTTTTCTCCCCAGTTTTATATTTTTTATTAAATTTAAACTTAGAGCTTTAAATCATTCTAGTTTCCTTTTGTAGATATGTTTTAGTTATCGTAGATTCTTTTGTAAACTTAAGAATCAAAATTTTTTTTACCCTATATCCTGCTGTGATTTCCAGCAATATATGAATGCCTTTAGTGAAAGTGTATTAAACTGTTTTAGTTACATTGCATAATTTTTTATGGGAAAAAATCCCTAAAAATGTTGAAATGTATTCTTGTTTATATGTTCTTTGACTTATTATCATATCCTGTTAAATGAATCTTACCTGCTTCTGAATTGTATTCCCTTTGTGCTCAAATATTGTTATATTGATTTGCTTACTACACAGATATGAATAATGATTATTCTTAAGCATATATCTTTTGTCTATTTTTAAAGAATATAAGTTATATTTTATATGCAGCGTTCTCTCATTTTTTTTAATAGAAAGTACATTGGTTATGTGTTGATGTGTTATTTTAAAAATATTATATGCATATTTTATATTGCAGGTTTACAATCAGGATGAGGATTCTAAAAGCAATGATGCTACTTATACTCAAGTTATGCAAATGAACTGTATGCAAAACCATGTAAATAGTGATTCTTCCTTTGACACTAAAGATTCTTTTTCCTGTGATGGAGACAGTGTTCTTTCTTATAAAGATACTGACTTGAATTCAGAATCTGTGAAGAACTTCCTATTTTCACAAGTCCAAGAGAATTCAGTGACATATAGTTTAGTTGGATCAAATGAGGTGTCTCCTTCTGGGAATTTCATATTAATGAAATCTAAGGCATCATCATCTGATGAACTATCTCCTCCTAGAGAGCAACAAAATGGGTCAAGTGTTACTTTTGTAAATAATATAAATTCCGTTAATGATTCTTCTTTGTCATCTCCACCTATTATTCAACCAAAGAATGCTTTACCTTCAAATACTTTAAAACCAGTTTTAAATGACCTAGATGTTGAAGAAGACAATACATCAAATTTACAAACACAGCAAAAAGATAAAATGTGTAAGAAAGCTCCACTTTTAAATGGACTTCTAGATCGAGGAAAAACAATTCTCCCTTTAGATGTCCAGTCAAGTCCATTAATGCAAAATGGAAATATAAGTAATCCACCTTTTGAATTGAGTAGTGATGAATCTAAATCTTCCATGTCACCTGTGCAATCAACTACAAATCAATGTGTTATGGCTGTAAATTCTGTTGTACCTGTGTCTCTAAACTCTTCTGTCTCACCTGTGTCATTAAACTCCTCTGTTGCATCCATATCATTAAACTCTTCAGTCACACCTGTGTCATTAAATTCTTCTGTCACCCCTGTGTCATCTAATATGTCGTTATCCAACTCTACTGTCGTATCATCAACATTATCATCCTCGTCAACAGTGACATCATCATTAAACTCAACTGTGACATATGTATCAAATGTAAATTCAACTACATCAACCAATTCAGTTTTAAACTCTGCTGTCTTACCAACCACAAATTTTAATTCAGACGAGGATAATCTTATGCAAATTTGCTCTGGACAGACAACTTTATCTGGAACCATAGAGGTACAGCCCGATCAAAAAGGAGTTGTGAGGCTGCATATTGAAAGCCCTGAAAATTCTAATCAGGGCTCAGATTTATCGTCAATTACAGATATTGCGCGAACTCTTGAATGTGCATCACAAGCAATATCTAGAACAAATGCTGAATGCAACACACAAGTGCCTTACTGTGGCACTTGTGAAACTACAGCAACAGTTACTGTAATTACTACAAACACACCAACTCTTGCTAGGTCTGGCCAACAAATAATTGTTGTTACTCCAGCTCTTAATCAACCACAACTTCATATACAGTCACCCAACATCAAATTTCGTATATTACATAGTTTACCGAGATCAGAGGAAGCAGTTGATCTATTACCACGTGTAAATATAAATCAGGTGAGCAATGTGAGACAACCTGCTCCTGAAACTCCCTCCATTTCTACTGCCACCTTAAAAAGGCCGTCCAGTGATACTTCATCTGTGTCTGCTGCTATAGATGCTAAAAGAACTCGCATTGACACCAAGACTCCATTGTTAGAAGCTACTCTCCGCTTACCCTCCCCAGTGCCATGTTCTGTAGCATCTTCTTGTGCTAATGTCAAATCATTCCAAGAAAATCAGTCATTTTTATTAAAAAATTCTCAAATTGAAAATTTTTCATCATCACCAAAATTGACATCTGCGAAAGCTGTACCTGTCCAAAATATTGATTTTCCAATTGAAAGAGAAGTGAAAACATTTTCAGGTTTGTCTTCTGCTAGTGATAATCCATCTCTCATTGCACCTCCACAAGTACCTCCAAAGTCTATGTCTGCTACGAAATTAGAATACACATGTGAATGGAAAGATTGTGGTCTGTAAGTATATTATATTTTGAAAATATTATGCATATATAATTTGGGTTAATTGACGAGTATTATTAGTATTGCATATTTTTATGCTCTTGCATTTAATTAAATGCATATTCTGTCAAATTTTGAACTGAGAAGTGATATTTTTAAATCTTAAGTAAGTAAACTCACTATATTAAATTAGATTTGGAGACAAGTGAAAATGTTTTCACCTTGTGTTGGTATACCATGCTTTTTCCATGGAACATTTTCTGTTAATTTCCTAAAGTGATAGAAACCCAACAGTTTTTAATTAATTTGTCTATCTGGCAACTTATCTGTTAACCTGTACTTTTCACCTAATAATTAATTCTTTTTGGGAAAATGTCTGTTCTTTGTGTTTTAAAATCTTTTATTTCCCCCTTGCATTCATTTAATCTGTTTTTAAGCACATCATATTATACTTATTTGTTCTTGGGGAGTTAATTTTTCTCCATTCCTCTTGAACTGGTCTACTGTTGAATGCATTTCTTTTACATAATATTTCACTGATCAAAAGTAGAACTCTCATTTTCAGAAATTAGGGTAGTTATATCTCTCATAAAATAAGAGTGTTCTTAATTGTTACAAAATCTGGTGTCAATTGGCTAGGAAGAATGTTATGCCTTCACTCATTGTCGAGCAGGGTTCCCAATTAATGTAACAGATTTGCTCACAGAATGAAAAGGTAGGAGCACATGTGAGCTATAAGTATTTATGAAGGAATCTTAAATATTGCTATTGTAAATGTGACCTTGTTTATATTTTATCTAGCAGTTAAAAGCTCCAAACAATTATTTCTTTATAAATAGCATTTGAAGTAATTGTTATGTCATAAATAAAATTATATTTGAAAATATTATATATAAGTTTACGTGTCCTTGAAAAATTATGTAAGTGGAGTATTTATGCAACTAGGCTACCATTATGAAGGTCAAAATTGTCTGCATAGCATGTTTCAATGTAGTGTTTCGTTTTCTCTCTAGATGAATAAAACTGAATGTTATAGTTTTAATAAATATAATTAATTAACTGTGTATTTTTATGTATGTGTTATGCTTGTTTTTAATAGAAATTAATATATTTACATTTAGCTATTTCTAGTATTAAAATTTATATATGTTTCTTAAGGATGGAGGAAATTCCTAACCTTTTTATTCTTGAAAACATAATTTTATCAGTTTTTACATGTAAAGCTTTATTACAGTCTGTTATAAAATAAAAAAAAATTGTCCTTTGAATTAATTTATTATGTGAAGTTTAATGTTGTTATTTTAAAAGTTATTCATATTTTTTATGAGAATAACTTATTGATTTTTTTCTCTCTTGAATGTCTCTGCAGCTCATGTACACATTCTCTTGAATAAATTAGATTTAATGTTACTTCCTCAGTGTAATTAAGATACTATTAATTTATTAGGTAAAAGTTTTGTTTTGAGAAAAATATACTAAAATTTTAGTTACAGAGATTTTGAAAAAATCTTTCCTTTCTATATATATATAGTGTTTGAAATTATATTTGTGAAACAAGAAAATAAATTATCTATATAATAAATGCTATCCTACAAAACATATCTTTTCACTGAGATTTGATAGCGATTAAGAAAGTTCAATGGCTTAACTGAGAATGACAGCTTTTGGAGTTTCAGACTGAAACTCTAAAAGCTGTCATTCCAAAAGCTGTCTGAGTTTTCTTGTCCATAGCTGTCAAGCTATGTCTCCAAAGCTAAGCTAATTATCTGCCAATTTTGTGTTATAATTAAGATTGCTGTTGAAATCCCAATATGTCGATTTCGTATTGTTAAAATTAAGAGTTCAAGACAATGACTCAAATACGACCAATATTGTCAGTTGTGTAGATGTGATGTAGTAGCCTACTGCTCATGGTCAGCAATATTCAAATAAAGGGGTTTGAGTTCGTATTCTTTCATAGTCCATTGTGTTATGTAATAGGAGTACATATGGTAAATTGAACTGAATCTCAAACTCTTTGTGATTTGATGCAAGTAGTTTTATAAGAGTTTGACCAATTTATGTGTTTTCCTACACATGGTTTGAATTAATAGGGTCAATGAATGATTACTTGTTATATAGCTTTACTGGAAAGTAAATCCAGATTAAGCTTTGATTTAATATTAAATTACATTGTTTGCAACTCCTTAAATTACTTTGTTTTGACAATTTTTATTAATTAAAACTAATAATCCAAGATAAATGAATGCTATTTCCAAGTCATATCATTGATTCTTCAGAATGTAGCTTCCAAATAGAAAAGTGAGTTATATAATTCATTTTGTATAAAATTGCCTTTGAACTTCTCAGGATTTCCCTGTTTGGGATTTCTGTACTTAACTGTTGCCCCTCCTTCAAAAACTAAAATTCTTTTTCTAAAAAATATTTAAAAAGAAGAAAAAGAAAAAGTCACCAATAAAAAGGGTACACATTTCTTTCATTTAGGATCTATGGTATGCATAATTTAGAACCTAATTTACATGTAATTTCTGTTAAAAGATAGCACATTATCAAAGTTGAACTTAGTGATCAGCATGTGATAACTTCAATTTAGCAAATGAATCCAGTCAACTCTCAAGTTCTTTAAAATTAAGAACGAACTCCCCCCCCCCTCTTCTATTTACCCAAATAATATTGATTTAATGAAGTAACACAATTCATCTATTAAAAAATTATTTGGAATTTTCTCTCATTGATAAATGATTGAAGCAAATCTTAATCATAGACGAAGAGTTTTCTTAATAATTTACTTAGCTAAGCTAAACTTTTTATCAAAATCAACATCTCTTTCTCATTTTTTGGTTGATAAAAACTGTTTAGATACATTTAAAAAAAAAAAAAAAAAAAAAAACATTTTTAATGAAACAATCTTGAAAACATTATTTTACATCCTTTTGTTTTACTAAGATATTTTGCTTTTGCCCATTTTTAGGGATGAAATTTTTATAGTGAGCTTTCACTTCCAATATTACTTTAGCAGAAAGTGTAATGGAAAACTTTTAATAAATAGGATTTTAAAAATGTGAATTTCTTTTATCATCATGCATTTGAAAATAGTAATATTTTCTTATTTTCTAGTTATTTCAAATAAATCAGATTTTATTTTCATAATATATATATATATATATATATATATATATATATATATATATATATATACTAATCATAATTAATTCTTATTTCAGCAAATTTCCTAATCCTGGGTCAGTATTTATGCATGCAAGTAAAGTACATACTCCATATTGTAATGATGATATGATTTGTAAATGGGAAGGATGCGATTCCATGAAAAGAAGACGATTCTCTCTGCTAACTCATTTACAGGTAAAGCTAGATTATTTAATTTTATTAGTAAATTAAATTTCAAGAACTTTTATGAAAGATGTTCTTTTGGAAGACTGTCCAATTGTTTCATTGGTGATGATTGCATAATTGAAGGATGTATGATACTGATATTTTAAGTGAATATTTAGATGCATATAGTATTTTATACCTCGAATATTCATTTATGAAAGAGGAAATTATTCATTCTTTCATATATTTAGGCTTTAATGAAATTTTATATTCTGTCAATGCAGGAATCCCAAGACAATATAAAGTAGATTTTTTTGTAAAGGTCAATCTCTAATTTCAAAATGATAGCAAAATTGAATGATAAAACCTCCTAACAACATTTAATGTATCTTAAAACCTTAATTGAAACTCAATAATTAATCAGTGTTTGCTTTTGGTCTAAAATGATCAGGGAAGTATTGAAGCCTCTTTCTTTCTAAGTTAAGAAGAAATTATAGTTCTGCTTCAAATAATTAATTGACAGACTTAAAAACATTACTGTTACATGCAAACAAAAAGGTTTAGCTAGTTAGTTGCCTTGCAATGCCTGTCTGAATGATTGATCAGTGTATAAGTAATTCTGTACAATTAATTTGAAATTATTTTGTTGTAATGTAATAAATTTTGTTGATTAAGTTCCAGTAGCATTTATTTTTTATATTTCTGTATGTTGAACATATGATACATAATCTTAAATACTCAAAACTTAAATCCTCTTTGGATTCAAGAACCTTTTTCTTTATTCAATTCAAACTATTGTTTCTAAAAATAGTTTCTTACCAAAGGAGTCACATCGGTAACAATGCATGTAATAAAATTACGATGCAATGCAGGAAGACTGAAAATATTGTAATATTTAGTTAACAAATTATAAATTAATGTCATAGAAATGTACTTGAGATTGTTTTCATGAACTGCTGGCAAAATGGTTTTTCTAGGTTCTTCTAGAATTGGTTGTGTATGTTAAAACATACATAATGTCATTTATGCAATATTTTTTTTGTTATTCATTTTTTAAACAAATTTCTGTTAATATGTATATAACATAAATTGTTATTGAAACAAAATTGGTGATTATTTATATTTAATAATGATTGGGTCTAATATGTAAATATCCTGTGATTAAATACATTCACTTCATTCTTGGGTCGTAATTCTTACTTGGGATAACTGCTTGGAAAGCTTGATGAACATTTTGAGTTTTAAAAGCAAAGTTGCATGGCTAATTCAGAACTTATTTTTTCTCCCCTTTAAGTTATATGCATGAGTATACAAATTATTTACTTTTGTATGAGTTGCAATTCTATGTAAATGAAGTAAAAGCATGTTTGTTTTTTATATTTTATTATTCAGTTTCCTTAAACAGTTAGATTACCCTAAGAGGAATTTTTATTTCATTTTATTTTTATGTTTATCTGCAGGACTGGCATTGTAATGAAAGAGTTCTGCATATCCAAGCTTTGAGGAGGAAGCAGTTATCCCAGCAGGGCAAAACGTCCATTGCACCACCTCAAATGCCTCCCCCTCATCCTGGTTATGCTCCTGATGCTGCTTTTTTGGCTATAAGGAGGCATGCCCTTCAATATATCAATCCTAAGGAACTCTCTGTGAGTTTTTTATGTGCATTTTCTAATTCCCTCCCTTTTTGAAGTAATAGAGAAAAATTAATACATGGATTAAAAGTTAACCTGAAATGTTTCATATTTTGTAGTGATAAATACATTATTGTGTATCTGTATTGCAAGCATTCGTAGTGTCACTGTATCTGATCGTCTGAATAAATTGGCTCTTAATTTCAAAATGAGATTCGAGCTAAGTATTTGGTTCAGATATATATTTTTTGCAAGAAAACGAAATATTAAATTTAAAAGAAACAGCATTTATAATTTATATATGTATAATAATTTTTCATATTTTTATATATTAATACAATTCATATATATATATATATATTCTCGCTTGTTTGAAATTTTTAGACAGTACACTAGAACTTGTCTCTGAATAGAAGTACGTTTCTTGTAAGTAAATAATAGTACTGTGTAAAACTAAATAAGTTTTAATCTAGTGTTAAAAGTATTCATCACACACAACATTTCTTTTGCTCTTACTTTTTGTAAAAAAACTTTAGTTAATAATCAGCTTATAGTGTTACCGTTGTCCTGTGACAAAGAGATAAGGTTGTATAAAGAACAACAGTAATTTAATTACTCTTCTTATTCACGAGTGTAATCTCGTTTGCTTACATCAGCTCTGCTCGGAGACTCGGTCAGGTCTGAGGGATTGTGTGGCATCTTACACTCACTCCTTTACAAAAACAACATCCTCTACAGGCAGACTTTAATCATGGGAGATAACATTACTTTAATTAAAATTAATAATGTTTTTGTTTTTCAGCTGTTCCCTCTCTCCGTGAAAGTTATAAATGTATAATTATTTTAGCATCCATTGAGAATCTCATCAGTTACCATAATCATGTATTATTTTATATTTATTGGATTTCTACTTTCACTTTATTAAATGAACTCTATCCCCTTTTAAAAGAATGCTTTGTACTAAGATATTACTTGAGCCATACCGCTGAAGAGCTATATATTATTGACAGATATTTAAAATGAATCTGGTGTGTGTATGCTTGCCATTTCTCAGGAAATGATGTAATATTTCCAATTGTGTTGTATGATTTTTATCAAAGATTAGGAAGTCCTTTTCTAAAATGGTATTATCTTAGGCCTACATAGGTATGTTTGATTAGTGGTAATGTCACTGTTTTAGGATTTTTTTCTAGGTACTTATGACTTTTTACAAGTTCTATGGTTCTGAAATTCTGTTAATGGAGCATGATCCTTCCCGCTTGAAAGTTTTATTTCGTTTTTGTGTTTTAAGAAAGATTACTGAACAAGCATGTCCTGTTCAGCTTATTTGTCATTAAAATGAAAGAGAGTTTTAAGTTTTACATATCTAACCATACAGTGTATTTAAGAACTCAGAATATTGTGTTTTTGAAATGGAATGTCATATTGCTTATATTGCTGTCCAATAGTTCAGTTTTACTTTGAATTGTTACATGTAGCATGTATAAGCTTCCTGAAGAATTATTCATAGTTTATACTTCCATAATTGTTAGGTTTGCATCAATGACTCTGTATAGTTCCAAGTTGAACTTTTCATATCTGTATTATCTGTTGTGTTTTTCAAGGTTCAGGCAAATTCAAACTTGTATTCTTTTATTTATTATAGTGTTAAACTTCGAATGTTTCTTACTGCTTAATGAGAAACTTCGTAAGACAGCAAATCTGAAATGTATGAAAATTATTAGTAAATTATAAAATTTCATTGAGCTTTAATGTCTCTATTTCCACTTAATCTTCTATAAAAACCATTCTCCTTTATTTCCCTAAAAAAAGAATTTGTTAATCTTAAATGAATAAAATGCTTCAGTATTTGTTACAAAATTCTCCAATTTCATGTATATGTCAGTGAAATTAGATTATTTAGTATGATAATGGCAAATTACAATTTATTCACCAATATTCAGGTAGGACAACACACTGGTAACAAAACTTGGACAGATTATAACAGCACAATCAGGTAACACTGCTTTTGCACAAATTGGTGACACTACAGGAACAAAGATAGCTTGTGCAACACATATACAAAGCAGTGCCTGTAATAACTGCCACAATTGTGTCAGTAATGCTCAGCTTATTAGTTCTGCTCTGTGGACGAATCTCCGAAGTTAATACTTTGCTCAGGCTCCAACAGCTTCTGGTTTTCTGGACAAATTTCCCAGCAAGTACTGGCTGCTTCTCTGCAAAATCGGGCCGTAAGAGTAAAGTTGCTAGGAGGAATTATCGCAGATTCATAACAATGCATATTTTGATGTAAAAACATTTTTAGTTTTGTTTAACTTGTCTGTAATAAATAGTATTTGCTTTTTTAATCAGTTTTGGAAATAAAATGTTAAATATAAACCGAAAGAATTTTTAAAAAGGTTTTGCAACTGCTACTTTTCTTTCCAGTTAAATCCTGTAAAGTAAAACTTATTTTAATCCCCCCCCCCCTTATTTTCAAGTTGACATTACTCTCGTTTTCTCTTTTTGCATGATGTTATGCATGTTATCATTTTTTAGTATTTGAAAATCAGAATTATGATTATCAGTGTGAATTTTAACTAACTTCAGTCCATTATCTAAAATTCGTTATTTAAGATCTTGAAATTTAAAATTTTATTTGATTAACAAAAACTTATTTCGAGTGATTGATGCTGAATTTCTCTTTTATAGGTTAATAGTACAAATTTTCAGTATTATCCAAATCATAACAAAATTGTACATATGAAGAGTTTCAAAAAATGTTCAGAAGTGAATATTATGTTTGAAATATTTTTCTTAAGTTCTAAATCTGCATGTTAAAAATTAATTTTTAATATTTCTTAATCCCTCTTGAAGGAAGATAATTTCAATAGACCATGTTTGAAAAATTCTTAAATTGCAAATGATTATTATGAAGATTCTCTTTGGTGTGTTATATTAGTTACAGAACTTGAATGTAACAATTTAAAAATAAGATCTAATTAACATATGGTAATTGGCTTAACATTGTTACAAACATTTCTGGGTGTAGGTGAGCAAAATAAAGTTCAATTAGGAGAATATCTACAAATGAAGCTTTATTCAGAAATATTCAGGTTGACATACAGGTAGCAGAGCTTGAACAATAACAGTACAATCATGAAGTACAAGACTTGTACAGATTAGTGACACATATACTGGAACAAAACAGCACTTTTAAGGACAGTCATGGTTACATTAGCAACATTCAGCTCACTAGTTCTCTTATAGATAACCTCCACAGTAATACTTTGATTGCTCTTTCTGGGCAGGTTCTGATAATACCCGGCAGATATACTCTACAAATTCCCCTGACTTGCTCAGCTTCCAGTCGATTTCCGGATCGATTCTCCTCAGCAGAGACTCCAAAGACAAACTCACTGACTGTATCACACTCTCAACATATTTATACCTATTCCGATCAGATGTGACGCAAAATTCAGGATTAGTCTGTAACAATCTTCCCAATTGATATTTCGTCTAGGTTCCAGCACATTGGGGAACTTTTCATTTGTCGCCAAAATCGCTAAGTCTCTAAAATGATCTCCAAAACCATTGCCAAGATTCAGGGAATATTGCTTAAACTTCCCTAGGTTGGCTGATGACATCATACATGTTTCATTTCCTTCAGAAGAGAATCATTGCTGAAAAGCGCCATCTCATGTTCATAACAATTTAGTGGTAGTTAATTGATTAGGGGCCAATATACATCAAATATGGTTGAGAACCCAAATGTCTGTTGGTTTGGTGTGAAGAGTTAAGAAACTTCCATCTTCTAACAGTGGTTTGCAACCATGAAATGTTTTTTGATTTGGGCAAATACTGCTTGCTGGAAGCTTTCATTGGGCAGATATAAGTTACCTTTTAACGGTTTTCAGAAACTATATAGAGTGATATTCCCCCCCCCCCATTTTGATAGGGTTTTTAAATTTTAACTTTTGTTACAGGAAGAAAAAGAGAGTGCTCTTACCAAAAGTATTCGTTTAACAAGTGCCCTCATTCTCAGAAACTTGGTGACACATAGTTCTTTAGCTAGGACGTAAGTATTTATTAATTTTTTTTTGCTCTGTTTAGTTTCAGTTGATTAATCGGGTCGAAACTCATTTATACTTGTAATATATCCACTGTTGGTTATTGTCCTTCTATACATAACATTTAAATTAATATTTGTTGAATAATTTATAGCATTTACTTCTGTTTATGATGCTCCTGTTTCAAGTTTAATTTTTTGCATTTAATTTTTAAAAGTCTCTTGCTCTTAATTATCTAAATGCTCTAAATAACCATATCCAATATTTCTCTCACAAAATCTTCATTTTTTAATCTCATTACTATTTTCTTTAAATCATAATCATTCTTTCTGTACAATTCGACAGAAGAATTTCTCCCATTTCAAATGCCACCTTCATCAAATCTATTTTTTTCTTCCTTTAGTAAAAAAGTTATTTGTTGTTTCAAATAATCTATTCATATAAGTCTCATTAAACACAATTTATCTTCCCAAATACAAAACTCAACTTTCCTTCTTGAAACTATAATTTCAATTTCCTTTGTAAAATTCCAAACTCATTTTTTTTTTTTTTTTTGCTTCTCAAAACTCCAAACATAAAACACAACCACAAATTTCGCATTTTCTAAAATATGTTCAGGAACATTAAAAATAGCAAGAAGGAAGCAAGCTACAATCATGAAACTATACAAAGCAGTTGAATGATGACTTGTATGTAAATTATCCAAGTTTGATGCATTGTGTATGACCACACATGCTATAGTGATGCTGTAATCATGAAGTGGGTCGTATATAAACTGGTATGTAGTGGAAGGTTCATAAATGTATTGATCACATTCTGACTTTAAGAGTGCGTTATTAGCAAGAGAAAAAAGTCAAGTAGATGTGTGAGAAGACATTCTGCTCAGTTAAGCTTGTTTGAGAGAGGCCTGATCATAGGAATGGAAACCAACTGGCGGATCATTTTATGTTGTTTGCCAGGTTGATCATTCAAAGTGTGTTGTCGGAACAGGTTAGAAGTACTGGACACGAAATGTTACCCACATGCGGAGAACTGGGTCTGCAGTGAACAGAAAGACAATGAGGGAATAGGATCGAAGGATCATGCTGCAAGCTCAACAAGGATTACAACAAAGATAATTTTCGAAGGACTGAAAATTATGTAGGTTGTAAATTATTAAGATCTCATAAGTATGAAATTTAGCGAAGATTATTCTTAAATTTATTTTATTAAGCAGTATCATCACTAAAACTAATAAAGAATATAGTAGTGACTGGTATAGGTTTTGGAACTTGTGATGTATGATTTCACGCAAACTGAGAACCTTTCCTTGATTTTTCAGTTGTAGTTGTGTACGAGGATGATTGGTCCAAATTTTTATTAGTCATATACATATGTTCTTTAGGATATATATTTGGTCTCCATGCAAACTTAATACATTCTTGTTCACTCAAGAAATGCTTAGCTATGTACATCTAAGCTGTATCATTGTTTTATTCAAGAGTAATCTCGGGACTCAAATAACAGGCACTAAATATAACCATATGAATTTAAGGGATAAATTAAACTGAAGGAATAAGTTGCTTAAATTTTTCTTACTTGTGAACCAGGTTGATGTAAAATTAAAATTACTGTATGATAATGTATGTAATAGTTGAATCTTTAAATGACATTGTGTGTTTAATTAAGAAAATTAGCTCTAGGAATAAGAATTTAGTTAACATTTGCGTAATCCTGCACTAAATTGTTTTTCATGTTAAAGAATATTTTTGTATTATTTGAAATCTGCATTTTATTTTGTTTATATTGGAATGCAATTTATATTATAAATTAATATTGCTTGAATATTTTAATTTTGCAGTGTATAAAAGAAATTTAAAATGTTCCATTGTGGAGTATTAATTATTTTTTCTTTTGTGTTTTTAGATATGTTAGAAGATTCGAACCAGAATTAGCCTACTTAGCTATGTCACCTGTTGAATCTGCTAGAACAATAGCACAATGCCTCTCTGAATTATCCAGGCCTCAAGATTAAATGCTTGAAATAAGCAGCACTCTTCTCCTTGTGCCATGCAGTACTCTCTTCTACTGGTGAATGGAAGATCTTAGATAAGCACTATTCATAGTAGATAGCCTCTCCTGTGCAGCATACTTGTCATACTAGCATATCAAATGATATGATTGCTGTATAAAGGGGCATAGATTGCAAACTGACTGTCGCAGAGTATTTAAAATTTATATCATTGTATTTAAAACATTTCATGTTGTATACAAGACTCTTCCTATATTTTGAGTTGAAAATGCCTGTGGGCTTTAAAGTGAATTTTATATAGACTGAGGAAAGATTCATATTGTTGGTTATAAAGAGGTGTACAAAATCAAATCTGTTTCACAAGAACAGTGTTTTTAAACATTAAAATTGTATTCAGGACCAAGAATCCATGATATCGCAACATAGTTGTTGATTGTAAAAAATTCAATGAAAATCATGTTTTACAGAAGTATTTAATTCATACTACTTATGAAGCATTGATGAGTTGCATTTAAGTGATTTTAGGTGCTGCTCTTGTACCATTGTAAATTATGAATAAATACTTGCCATCTCACTTGTAGTATAAAAATTTCACCTTGTGAATATCATTTATAGAAGAAAAAATACAGTCTTGTCAAGGAATGAAGTCATTGAGAAAAAAAAATATTGGCATTCCAATATATTTGTAATTCATGTTCATTTTTATATTTTTTTAGCTTCATGTTAGCCCTTACTTTTATTTATTGACATTTTAATTAATAGATCGCATAATTGTGCCTTCTTCTGAAAATGAATTATATTTATTTTATGTTGGAAAGTGTGTCATTTTCACAATATGTTTTGAAGAAAAAAAAATCTTACCTGGCTTCTTCAATGGGCTTTCATCGCTAAAAGTCATTGTACTATTTAAAACAGTTGTTCATGAGAACTTTGCATTTTATTATTGTCATTTTTTATGAAGCTGAAGGAATTGCAGCTTGTTTGTTTTAATGTGTAATGTTCGAGAATAAAAGAAGTACCCCTAGAAATGTGTTTTCATTTTTGAAACCTGTGTTTATACCAATAAACAACTGTATACCAATTCATGAGTTGCATAAATGGACTAACAATTTCCTGAAAGAATGCTGTGTTTGTATAATTTATTATGGGGGTGGGGGAACCTAACCATGAGGAATAAGTATTTAAATCCAAGAATTTTTTGAGTTATTTAAAAAGTTGGAGTGAATTATCATGCTATCAAACCAGAAAAGACTTTTTCATATTGATGAACAAGTTTATTTTTTAGGTTGTAAGACATTTTTTTATGGTACAGTGGCAGTTGATGATTGTTTTAACAGGTTGGAACTGCATAGTTTTCTCACCTCTATTGATATGTGTTCTAGGCAACTGAATCTGATAGAATTGCCAACAATAGTAGATATGAAGGTCTTTCAATGAGTCTAGAAATTCAATGAGGCAGTACTTGTTGCATTAAAAATGGTTTGTTTTTAGTAAGTCATCATAACTCGCGAGACAGCTATCTCAGTTACTTGTATTTGTGATTTTGATGCCTTTTGCACCTCAAAAATTCTTTATAACTTTTCTACCTGATAAAACCATCTTTGTCTTTTTTGGAAAAAATACATCTAAAGCAATTTAACATTTTGATTTTTCCTTGATTTCTGATAATGCAGAATGATGAATCCAGGTTTCACTGACAGTAACAACTCGATGATGCAAAATTATGTTAACTCTGACATGGCAGCTATCAAATTTTGATTTGGCAGCAAATGACTACCAAATCGAACTAACGATTCAGTGTCAAATTTGTTTTGGTTCCGTCTAATAGGTGGCAGCTCTCAATGGTAACAATTTACCTTAAATGATGCCATCTTGTCTTCAAATACAAGTACTTTTTGAATCACTCTTGTGTGTTGGGAATTCAAAGAAATTCTGTTTAAATTCAAGTTATAGGCAAAACAAGATTGTTTTGTCATGGGTATTCGAAAAATTTTTTGGGAGAACTTTTGAAAATCCTTTGATCAATCATTTTTTTATTGAAAAAAAATTTATTGTCTTATTTTAATGCACAAGAATCTCTTAAATAATTCAATGGGATACTAATAAAGATTTTGAGATTAAATTTTTATAACATACACAAATGCAAACTATATTACTATTGACAGAGACATGCTTCTGATAATGGAATCCGAAGTAGCCACAAAACCCAAGCATCCATTCACTATTCAGATTCGATTCTGACCTCTATTTTATTTGTAAGGATGTGCCCTAGCTTCATAGACATTGAGGAACTAACCACATCTGTATTTAGTTTTTAAGAAAATGAAGAGAAATGTGAAAATTTTAGAATTATAACTTAAAAAATAAACTTCATACAAGAAAAAGGAAAAGGTTATATTATGAATATATTTAGCCACCATAGGGGCTATTGTTGGGGGGAGGGGACATTTTGGCGTACCAGATCACTTTTCTATTTTATATCTTTTTCAAATTTTAATTACATTTAATATGTTAAATTTTAATAATTTATCATTCCTTTAATTTTAATATTGGAAAAAGTTTACTACTGTCCATTTCTTGATATTTTTCTGTTTTAACTTTTAATTCTTATATTTGAGTTATTTAATAATAATTATAAAAATAATGTCCACCTTGGGGGGCTAAACCTGTTCTTCGCATATAACTTTTTTTTTTTTATTTGTTAATTGGTAGAAAAGGGTAAACATATGAAAATATATTTGATAAAGTACCAATTGTCCAATATATTCCCATTATTTTAAGCTTCCTTTAAACTTCTTAGATAAACAGAACCATACATAATTTATAGTGCTATCCTCTTATAATGCTTCCAAATTCTTGAAAAAAAAAAATTGTTTTTGTTCAAATATATATACTCTATAAATCTTTGATCTTCTGACCTCTGCAAATAAAAATTATTGGTTAAAGCCATATCATATCCTCCATCTTAGTACTTATAAAGAAGAACAAAAATTCATTTAATCAACTAAAAATTATTGTTCAAACAAATCAAATTCACTAAATTAAAAAATTTTCATTAGCTTCGTAAGTTGTTTAAGTCCTGTATTAAAACGTACCTCATCCATTCACTTCGTTAATCTTCCAAAAGGCATCTAATTTATTCGATATATGTAATAGTTACCAGAAAATCTGACCAGAAAAACTAATTTTTGATTTTTTTTCATTTTGAAAATAAACAATTTCCTTGGAAATTAGTATTTTTGGAGCTTTTATCTTTGATTATAGATCCAGAAGGTAACAATTTCAGTGATCGTCATACTGAAAAATCAATAGGCAGATCACTGTTTTCAAATTTTCTTGAGTACCCGCTTCAGACATTCCACTTATTCCTAAGAATATCTGCAGCACAGTTTGAGCACCATTGTCCTATATTCAATAAAGCATTCAGAATACAGTAATGAGGATACTGCTGTTGCCGAGTTCGTAAAAATATTTGATTATTTAAACTTGGCTGCTGAAATGTGTTATATGTACTTATTTCATTCAGTACAACTTAACTAATCACTTCATTATTCAGTCAAAGATCCTGTTCCATGGAAGCTGGTTTGGGAGTGCCTATGTTTTTAAAGTGATTATTAGGAAAATTTTCTTTCAAAATTTGCATTTTAGTTAGTCACCAAAGTTAACTATCTTCCATTTTAAATATTTGTACATAGTTAAAACTAAATACCTTTCTTAAAAACATTTCTACATATTTAATTTTGGAGCTTTTTTTATTTAAAAGTTAATGTTCTATATTATTCAAAATGCTATGTTCTTGTGTTTGTTTTGCAAAGTTTTGAAAGCAGCAAATCCACGCTTGAGTATCAATTGCATCCCTGTATGTTGTGTTTTTAATATGTATATTTATAAGTGTTATTCTTAACATTCTCTAGGTGTTTGCTTGAGGCTATGCACAATTGAAAGATTTGTTAACATGCTAGAAAACAACAGTAATATTTTTTAAAATTAATTTATATTTTGTAAAATGATTAACGAAAAGTGAAAACTTTTCGAACTTTTAAAAGTCGGTACTTAATAAAAAGTGCATTCTCTATTACAGCTGTTATGTTGCATTTTGAATAAAAATTTGAGACCATAATTAAAAACTCCACCATTCCCATTAGAATGAAATCAGTCAAATGAATTTCTCTTACGAATATTTCGCTTAATTTCAAACATGAACTACATTCTAGTAATAGGTTTTAACATAAAAATATGGATATAATTTTTTACAAATTATCCATCGTATATTTGCAAATCAAAAAGAAGTTCAAAAATTTGTAACTATTCAAATATAAACATCAAATCTTTTCTCATTAAATATTTCTACTCCAGATTTTGAGTACTCATAAAAAAATAAAACCATCTTTCAATTTTATCTAAATAGAAACTTGCCACATTGGCATAAATATAATGATTGGAAACATTTGTGTCATTATGTTTTTGAAATAGAAAATAACTTGAAATAAGTGCACTGTAGAAATAGCATAGGTTCTTGGATATTTCATGATGCTTTCACTTTGCTGCTAAGTTTTGATTGAAGTTTACAAAGGTTATCAGGATATTTAAAAATAGTTGTCATCTACTCGGAACTGAAAGATTATTTCATTGATAAAAATTTGATATCTTCGTATTCCATTTTATAATTCCCAACTAAGCAATTATGGGATATAAATGTTCCATTTTCATCAGTTACAAAAATAAGTTACTTTTGATGAATTTAAAAAAATTAGCATCAAAAATCAGTCTGTAAAATAGATATCTTGATGGGGAACATACACAATGCTTAATATTTATATACTTGATGCAAAAAGTTAGGAAGAATAAATCCCAAGTGCAAAAAAATCCCAGAAAAAACATCCTAATGTTAATGGTATATTTGAAATACAGTATTATGCATCTTTTTTTATAAGTTTTTGAACTGCAATAGGTTTCAACAACCTTTTATGTGATCAGTCTGCTTGAACTTGTTAGAAATTAAATTAAAATAGTATATATATATTGTTATAATATTGACTATACTCATGTTCATGAATGAGAGTAATATAGCTTAATACAGTGGCCACAAACCTTTTTGATTATCCACCTCCAGAAATTTTATAGTTCTCTTAGCCACCTCCTCTATAAAAATGATTAAAAAAAGAAAGAAAACTTAACTCTTTCTTAAATAAAATAAATCATTTAAACATGTAAGTTTTTTCTTTCTTTTTTTGATTTTGTCAAAATCAAATTTTTACATAAATTTATGGGAAGGATGTGCTTGATGACTCTTGGCTAGATTAGCAATATTTGGTTCAAAATTTGTTAATTTCAGTCTTACTTCGCCTCGGAGTTCCCTATTCCATTTATTTTACTCACTAGAATCGAAACCATTATGCAAAATGTATGGGTGACGAAACGATAATGCGATGTAGACAGCTTGGGCCATTTTGTAGCAAAACGGAGCAAGAATCATTTTTCACGATTCTGAGAATGAGTAACACATCACGAAACACGCATTCTTTAAACGGTAAAAGAGATAAATATTTTAAAAAAATATGCATGAATGGGAAATTAAATAAGCTATAATTTATTATGAAAACATTACTTACTATATCGTAATTACAAATGGCTTTCTGAACGAAAATTGTATATACTGCGTTGCTGTCAATAAATTTGATTGAATAGCATTGGTATTCATTCATCGACACCCTAGATCAGATAGACCCCTAATTATCGACCACTTTGCCAACTCCTGGCTTAATATATTTGATTTTCTGAAATTAAAGTTATAGTAATTAGATTTTTAGAAAATGTAGTGCATTTTGCTGTATTGATTTTATTTTGATGATAGGGCCTTCTGCGTGGTGTTAAAATATTTCCAACTTCTGGCGTAACTCTCACGGGCCACCAAAAACACTAACTCGTGTGGTGACCGGGTGTGAAAGAATAGTCCCACTGTAACTTATGCATGTCGTAAGAAGTAACTAAAATGGATACTCAGTGTTGACTAACATAGTCAAGCAACCTGCCCCTGGGGATTATGTCAGGGGACTGGTCCTCCAGGTTGGGTGGGGGTTCGCAGGGGTTTGCTTTCCTTAGGTACAAACGGGGATCATGAACCGAGGGACCCTTGTGATCTTTTTCTTTCCCATGGAGTTTACTTTCTTAAGCAAACGGGTGACGCTCGCCCCCCCCCCCCCGGGGCCCGGACGGTCGTTATCTATTTTCGACATTTCTTTCTTGCCAACCAGTTGTCTTTTTTTTTTTAAAACGTCTATATCACAGCTTTACCTTGATTGGCGCAGAATAGCCACATATGGCTTTCGCGCCATTCAAATATACTATCACATCACATTTCGCTTAGCTGGCAGATGTCCAAAGATCGATCCTTGGAATTTCGCCTTTTAGGTATCTTTCCTGCAGTACGGTGTTCCTCTGTCCTCTAATTGCATAATCGAATGTTCTGTCCCATGCCTGAAGCATGTTGTTAAACATGATTACCGAAGCAGCTGCTGCATAAGATTCGTAAATCTACGCGTTGCGTTTTGCTTTATGTCTTGGACTTTTTTTGAAATATGATATTGCTATAAGATCTCAATTACTTAGAGATTCCCGAAAGAAAAGCTATCATTAAATAACATTTAAATACGAGCTCAATTTAATAGGAAATCAACGAGATCTTCCATATATATGTGTGTGGTGTTTGTATGTGTGTAATGATTTAACTTCAATTTGTATTAGTTTCTTATAATAATAGTTTAAATTCCTAATTTTCCCCATTCTCTCATTTAAAGGTAAAGCATTCATTCTTATTTCCTGATACCATTTCTTTTTTAACTTATCGAATCTTCCTGCAGTGTCTACACTTCCGAAGCAGTCGCCATTTACTGTGCCCTTAGATTAGTCGAGAAGTCCAGTTCTCGAAAGTTCGTCATATATACTGACAGCAAGAACGTCCTGGAAACATTGGTACATCTTGACGATCGCAGTCATCCTATTGTGGTTGACATTGCTGACATTATTTGCCAGCTATATAGAAGGGGTTATATTATAAAATTCTGCTGGATACCTAGTCATGTAGGTATTTTAGGCAATGAACAAGCGGACTCGGCTGCACGTTCGGCAACGAATCCTCTGCAGCTCGCAGTCCCATTTGAGGACATTCGACGACATATTTTAATGCTCATTCATCAGACATGACAGGAATCATGGAGTCTCCAGACTAATAACAAATTACACTCAGTGAAGCCGATCATTGGAGAATGGCTTGTTTTTCCAATGCGAAGAGGAGATGTCAGATTGACTCGCCTTCGCATTGGACATACTCGATTTACTCACAAACATCTTTTGTTTGGAGAAGATGCTCCCGAGTGTCTTTCCTGCCATGTCCCTTATTCTATTGATCCTATTTTAATTGACTGTCCGGTGTTTGATCATCATCGCCGGACTTTTTTTCATTCGTCAGTTTTAAACCTATCTGACTTGGTGGGGGAACCCCCCCCCCATAATTTATTTGCTTTTTTAAGACATATTGGCCTTTTACACCAGATTTGAAATTTTAACTTTTAGCCTGTATTTTTACTTTCTGTGAATTTCTGTTTAAGAATTTTAAATTTTAATTCTTTTTAACAAATGCTTTGGCGCAGCATAGCCTACCATGGCTCTTGCGCCATGAAACCTCACAGTCACTCACTCACATTCTTTTTAACTTAATTTATGCAATCACGTGTTCTTAAAAATTCGCTGATAATGCAGTTCTCACGGCTTCTTCAGACCTGTAGGGATGATCCCTACAAGAGTTTCCAGATCCCTACTAGAAATCCCTTGGAATCCCTCCACTCATTACACATTATTTTCTACGAAAATCCCTATTATAAAACACCATGCAAGAGAAAATTCTCTCTCTTCTGACTTTTCAATGCTCTTCTAATTTTTTGTACTGTTTATCAAACGGCAAAATTCTATCTCCAGCCTTGTAGAAATGCTCTCTCTCTCAGGTACAATAAATTAATTGTTAAACTTAAACTTGGCTACTATTGGTTTGAAATTTAATTACATAGTAATTTTAAAAGAAAGTGTATATATATATATATATATATATATATATATATATATATATATATATGGAACTT
>BMAW01128705.1:388803-427519 GCA_019974015.1 Nephila pilipes | reverse complement strand
CGCTTGTCTCTGGTGTCTTAAGACAAGCGCGTGCGACTTACTACCCAAATCCCGCTGCAGAAGTAGTTTCCGCTGCAGAAGTAAATTCCGCTGCAGAAGTAGTTCCCGCTGCAGTAGCAACACTACGTCCCCATAAGCTGGACAGTGCACGTTTCCATAAGCTGGTGACCCGTTCTGAACAAGATGGCGCACATCTCCATTCCGTATCATCGCGCTGCGTTGATACTGGAGGGGGGAGTATTGCAGCGACGCTCTTCAACGTAAAAAGGCCTTACTCAACCAGCCCGGAGAGATATCTTTTCGGCTTGATTGGTAGGCCCGTCGCCTTCGGATCCCTTGGTCCAGGGTTCGAATCGGCGCTGCCGTTTCGCGACCGCTACAAATGCATTAAGGATCATAAAGTTTGTGAAAGAACTTGAAGGAACATGAGGACTTGGAGCATCGACAGATTTAACAGACATTAGCTCCACTACATGGCAATTTTACAACTGAGAAACTTCAATCCTCGTCATTACCATGTTTCTCCTTTCACTGAGGGGCATGATCATATTGACAGAAGAGCTAGAGAGATATTTTTTTACCCTATCTTAGAAGTCTCTGGCCAAAATAATCGTACCAGCCAACAGCCTTGTAACGGCCAACGTCGTTTAGGAGCAATGCGCAGTTCTTAAATTTTCTACTAAATTAACGCTTAAACGTTTCACATATACGAGACGAAATTAGTCAGCAGTGAACGGAATCGTTACTTGACTGAGTTCTTTAAGTGATGGGGGTTTGATGAAATAAATGAGCGACAACGGTGGGAAAATCTCTGGTTCAAGCCTGAGAAAAATGGTGAAATACTAATGTACAAGTATTTTTTAAAAGAAATCCATCTTTTGCAAAGTTATAAGTTTCTGGAAGGAGAAATCATTAAACATAGTTTTCGTTTATAAAACTTATTATTGTTGTGATATTTTTTAGGAAATTATATTCCATTATGGAAGAGAGTAATATGGAGCGTATGTAAAAAATGCCTGTTCGTTACATTTCTTGGAAAATGTTATCAAAACTTCGAGCTATCTTATTCTTCAAATTTTTCAGATTTTACTTCTTTTCACTATTATTAAAATTTGCTATGCATTCTTAGTGAAAATCTTATTATTATATGTAAATTATTTCTAAACTTTGATTGTATTTGAAAGTAGAATCTCACTGAATGTTCAATTCTTACTATAACTCTTCTAGTTTTTTTATGCGGTATTTTCTTGAAGATAAAATGAAGATAATTTGCTTAGTTTTAGATTAACAGGACAAATAAAATATCAGTGCTCGTAAGAAACGTTCTGCTTAATCTTCCATTCAAAGCATGAGTCTACTGTCTAGTAATTATGTGAATTTTCGTCTGAATGTAGTTCGTTTGGATAATAAGTATAAATATATTAAGTAATTATGATTATACTCTAAATTAAGTTCACGTATAGTTAGACAGAATATTGAGTTACCCTAAAATCTTGACTATAATACGCATTTTCCCCCCCACATTTTTGTCCGTAAAAATGAGGGTGCGTATTATATTCGTGTAAAAATTAAAAAAAAAAAAAAAAAAAAAAAAAAAAAGGTTTTTAAACATCGAACAACGAAAGGGCAGCAGCTGTAAGAGATTGTTGTAACACGCGTGCTGCTCAGGTGTTCTTTTACACAAATGGGAACTTATAGTACATGTCACACACGCTTACATGTCACATATTTCGAAGATATTAATAATTATGACTTGGACGCAACAACAATAGATTAGCTATGTTCTAGTGAAAGTGATTAAGACCGATAATTTGAGTATTGTTTGTTTTGTGTTAAAAAAATTTTCTATTGAATTTGACGTGTTTTCGTTTCTTTTTATTAAAAATTTCAATTATGTTAATAAATGCTTGCACAATTTTTAAATAAAATATTGAAAAGTGTTCAGGGCGTATTATATTTGAATTTTAATTTCTTCCGAAAATTTAGTGCCCAATCAAGCATGCGTAGTATACATGTGTGCGTATTATAATCAAGATTTTACGATAGTATAATTATGATGTATACTGGGCTAATATAATTATATAGTATATCGGGTGAATATAATTATATAGTATATCGGGTGAATATAATTATATGCATTGTTTGTGTATTTTATTAATATAGTTTTATATATTGTGCAAATTGTTATCCAATTTAATTGTATTGGGTTAATAGACTTAAAGCCATTGTTGTTGTTGCTTAATTCACGACTCACTGAACAACACCAGGGCTATTGACAACGGACATCGTAATTTTGATCCTCGTTCGAGTGATGAGAACGTCCATACTTCCACATCACGCAAACGGGAAGACTTGGAGCCTCGCCAGATTTAACGGACATTAGCTCTGCTACACGGCAGTACTTTAGTGAAACCAGGACTTCAGCCCACAACTCGACGGAAAGCTTGTAGACCACAAGCATGACCACATGGCTATTGCACTCTTCGGTTATTGGGGAAGGAGCTTACAATTGCGAGCAACGACCAAGTGACAATGATGACACCCTATTCTCCAGATTTCCACACCATGGCAACGTGAGGACCTTGAGCTTCGAAAGATTCAACTTACAACAGCTTTGCTACGCATCGGGTCTGTTGTGGAATCAAGATTCGAACTCACGACTCGACTGAAATAACGACTGAAATTGAGACCACAACCACTCGGCTCCCTTGATTGTCTCGTGAAGCTATACAAGTATGATATAGTTTTATTTAAGTTTATCAATTTCAACTGTTGTAATATTCGTAAGCAATGAGAAACATAAAAATATTCTAAGTGATAAAGAAACTTCAATTGAATTGAAGAAAAGGCTTTCTTGGAATAAATGTATGTGAATTGAACCAAGATTATTATTTGTCTGACAATACTACTTAATTTTTGAGAATTTTGAAAAGAAAAAAAAAAAAAAAAAAAAAAAAATTTGAGTACAAGACATTGTATTTAACTATATCTTCTGATAACCGAAAATTATGTCTAACGCTGAGTAGCCTTTTTGAGAATACTTCATAAATTAGAGAATTATATGCTTTGAATACGTGAAATCTTCTTTTAAGTATAGCAATCTGTTCTGAAATTCCATGCAAAAGTAGTTACTTAATCTCTTTTTGGAATAAGAAAATAAGACTGCTTTTTTTTTTCTTTCTTTCCACGGTGCTCTTATCTTTTGTATTGTGCAAGTCCTAGTGAAAAAAAGAACTTATGAGCAGTTCCACATAAAAACAGTAGAAAAAATATCTAGTTTGAATATTATTCTGATGTATCTTTGTCTGATGGAAACTTTCGATGAAATGGGGACATACCTGTAAACAATTCAGAGTCGTTGTAACACAAATTTGACTGTTTTATTTGAATAACACATTTGCATCTAGGCTGGGGAATTCGGCATGAAAATGAGTACATTTTGGAACAGTTAGACATCTGATTTATACTATTTGTTTTCTCGCTTGAAAAAACGCAAAGAAACATCATTTTTCCCCCTCTTTGAAAAAAGTTTGTTCACGTTTGAAAGTACATGTTAGAAATGAAATTTAAAACAGAATAGCATTTTCATTTGAGTATCACATTTTTATGCTTAGAAACAAAACAACCATGTAAAAATATTTTAATAAATTAATGTTTAACCTTGAATAAAGGGAGTAAAATGTACGTAAAACTTTTTGAATTATTGAAATAAATCAACGAAAAATAGGCAAAATAGGGATTATTTGAAAAGTGTGCTTAGTACTAATGTTATTTTGTCGTTTACTTTTTTCTAAGGAAATGAAAACCATAACAGTGATTTTAAAAACCAATAAAATATATCTCTATAAATAAATAGTTGCGTAATCAAGGAAGAGACTGTCCCGAGGATCAGGACTCCTCCAAATTTTCATATTTTGCATATAAAGCCAATCGCATCGACTAAATTTAAACTTCTTTTTTAGGGAACCAAAGTTCACTGCTACAGCTCAGAACTATAAAGAATAGCTAATTAGAGCTGAAAAATGTTTCACTGCTTTAGGTACTAATTTTAATTAATGAATCGAAAACTCTTTAAACTTTATTTGTATCATTATCATGCATGGAAATAAATTGTAAGCACACACAAGTTTATAATTTAAGATTCGCTTTGGCAATGGGCCATTTTGAGCTGCCCTTCAAAAAGTGCTCTCATTTTTAATCTTTTCCTCATTCTTTCTTATAGGTATGATCGGTTAATTCAAAAAGCAGTGGGAAGCTGGTCAATAGGTCTCAGATCAAGACTTGTCTCTTTTAATAACCATTGGGTAAAAATGAGAGCTACACATATTAAATTAAACTAGACCCTAGAGTTCTGATGCTGTGAGATGTAAAAATTAGGAGAATCAAATACCAAATGAAATCTGGCCTTTTTCATTTGTCTGTAGTTAAACATTACAATGCATACAGTTTGTAACACGTTGTTCTATGAATTTTTTACTTGTGAAGAAAGCTCTTGGACTCCTTATCCTTGGATTACCCCTCTCATAGACACATTTTCTTATACAAATATATGACATTCACATATGAGCAGAATAAAATTACGAAGAAAACAATTTGTTATATTGGAAAAACCGTCAACGAAACAAAAATATGATGTAATATAAATGGTATTTCTTTCTTGTCACATTTTAATTAGTCCAACATAAGTATCATTTAGTATATTCTAACTAATAATAATGCACAATTGAATTTAATGCATCTAAAATTTTATTTATTTTTAATGAACATATCAGTGTAAAATTACAGCTCCTTATGTTGAATAAGAAAGTTAAATTTCGATATGGTGTTCTTGATGACGTATCGAACTAATACTACAGTAATTTATTGAAAAAAATTTTGAGCAAAGAAAATGAAAAACATATAATTAGTTATCAATGTAAGAACCTACGATTGTTTGATTTTTCGATTCGCCCATGGATATTGAAAAACATCATTACTGAGCCCTGGTTAAGAGCTCGTATTCTGGAAACAGACATTAATTCGAACGAACTATCTTTCTTCCCATGTGCCAATTACACACTCTCCGATTTAAAATTCCAATTTTCAAATTATGTAATTAAATGCACCTTTATTAAAGTCTATGCTTATTATTCTATAAATTCAGTCAGTCTTCTGAATATTTCTACAGGATTTTACCTAGAGATTGTTTAATATCTTTACCTATAGAAATTTGAATTCAAAGAATGAACAGTGTTTTTCTCTAAAAATGGAAGGTTATTGTAAAAAAACTAAAACAATTCCTTATTAATATTTTATGTCCATTCCCGAGGTTGTAATATTATTATTGGGCCTAGAAGATATGAAAAAAAAAAATCAAAAGTTTAAACTAGTTAAGTTTTGAAATAGTGTCTGGAATAAAAGAAAAGAATTGAAAAAAATTGAGAAAAGAATAAAAAATTAGGAAAACAAATCAAAAGTAGAAGGTTATTGAGACAAAACTAAAGTGAAGACTTTTTTATGATTTGCGTCTATTTTTGTGGTTGTATCATTATTATTGGATATAGTAGATGAGGAAGGAAACCAAGAACATGAGCTAGCTGGATTTTGAAATTTTGAATGGAATCGATAAAAGAATAAATAATTAGAAAAATAAACCATCCTTACCTAAAAATATTATTATTTTTAGATTAATATTGTGTTATTTTAAATCAAATTACTCGAATTGAACGGATTTAATTCATTTTAAAATACTTAATGACATTTTAGACAAAAATGTTTTTGAGATCTTACGCATGGATTCTATCTGAAGTTTAAAATTGTCTATTCAATTTTAAAACTGAAAAACAAAGTGAACAGAAAAAACATGACAATTACTCTTAAGTTCATAAGAATTACCTATCCTATCTTAACCTTTCGCCCAAGCGTAAAAATAAAAGAGCGCGAAAAGTTGCTTTAGACTTATTCCGTTTTTCTAACCTTCAAAATAAAAGTGAAAAAGAAAAAAAATAAGAAAAGACTTTAGTTTTTATGAAGAAAGAAGAGATAATTCGTGCGCTCAACCATAACTGAAGAGTAGTGGAAAAGGAAGTTTCCGAAACTTTACGGAAATTTGAGGGAAAGGGTTGTTGGTTCTCCAATAGGAGTCACCTGTTTGCGCATGCGTTTCGTATTCTGTCGAAGCAAGGTGGAACGGAGTCATTAATTTACCATTCGAGAGTAGATATCGAAAGGTGAAGTTGATTGGATCTTATCAGAGTGATTTAGTTTGTTCACGAATTCAAAAAGATGCTGGGATAAAGGATATCTGGTCATCGGTTTCTGCTATAAAAAAAGGTGAGAGGAATATAAATAAATATATAATTCGAAATGTATTTTATATTATTTATTGCGTTCGAATAAGCATTTAGCGAATAAATAAATAAAAGATTATAATAATTATTATTTATTATTATATGAAGGGGTCATTAATCCTGGAGATGAATGAAAAGTCTAATTGTTGTGAAATGTTTAATTTAATATTGTTCTCCCATTAAAATAAAAATAAGATTAATATATATATATATAGAATTCCTAAATTCTAAGCTGATTATGAAGTTTCTTCGGAAACTTAGTAAAAATTTATGCGATAAGAACAATGTTATAAAATGTTTTAATTATTCATTACTGTTTGATGATTTACAAATAATGAGGGAATTAAATAATTTAATTTTCCAAATTACAATTTTTCACTTATTATTTTGAAAATAAACTTCGAACTAAATATTACAAAATTGAGTTTTGTTTGAAAGGAATTGAAAACAAAATATCAAAATTTATTGTTTGGGCTGCAAAAAAATTATGGATGCATATTTTATTTCTTATAAGTACAATTTTCATTTAGGAATAATTTTGATACATTCTGTTCGCTGAAAATGCTTTAAATATTTCAGCAGATATATGCATGAACATACTGCTGTATTGTATCTGGAAGCACCTATAATGCAATAACTTATTTAAAACATTACTAGTTTAAATTAACTGAATGATTTGAATTTGATAGTCAAGGAGGAAAGAATGAATAGTTTTGAATTTTATGTATAAGAAATAAGTAAAATAAATATGGGATTGAAAGGGAGTAGTTTTTTTTTCCACTCAGTTCAATCATAACAAAATTTTCCAGCAAAATATTCTTAGTGATTAGAAATATACATGTAAGACGATGTCATATTTATATGATTGCATCAAAAACTTCGAATTAGGCAAATACCGTTAGGCGTTAACAGAGAAATAAAATATTAAGTTTAAGGACATTGTAAATATTAAAATAACTTTTGTTTGAAAACATTAATTATCGTCATCATTTATCTCCCCCCCCCCCAAACAGGGAGTAAATTACAAAAAATAACTTTTATATCCATAATTTTTTTTGACACACTTTAATTGAAGAGATTTTACAGTTCAGTTTTTACCTTATTCTATCATTATTCCAAGCTGATGAGGAATTTTGCATAGTGATATTTGAAATCATATATATGAAATTTGTAAATTAAGGAGGAAATTCGGAAGAGTTTTAAATCAGTACTCACGCGTAGTTCGAAGACCTGGAGTTGATCCCAAACACAAAACAATGTATGACGTTTTCATTATATATATATATATATATATATATATATCTGTGTGTGAGTGTGTGTGGTATTTAATATTAGTTCAACAAGGCTTTAAACTGTTGATTAACTATTGTCGGGTAATTTATTTCAAAACAAAAAAAATTTGTGAAAAGACGTTACTTTATAAATGTATGCATCCTATAAAGTCCATTTCATAAAGCTTTATCCTACGGCTTAATCGACTGAAAAGTACAAATTTTCAATAATAAAATGATATTCACAGAACAGAAACCTAGTTATGAAATTTCTAAAAGAAGAACATTCTATTAATATAAATAGACAAAAAATTGTTAATAACGGATGATTAACTTTAAAAAAACTATTTTTCTTGGATGTTAAGTGCAATAATTTTCATTTTCAATTATATATTCACAAATTTATCAGCAATTAAAAAAATTACAGTACAAAAATACAATATTTTTTTATGCTTATATGATAGATATACACTAAAGTGTTGATGCACATATTTGGCATCTTTTTTTTTTAAAAAAAAATAAGCTTCAGTTCTGTTCTTTTATTTTTTTATTATTATTTTTCAATAAAAAAAAAGGCACAAATTCGATGTTCAGACACTGAAGGACTTTTATTACTGTAATGTTCATCACTTGGTATGAAATATTTAAACAGCAATAATTTATTAGTAGATTAGAGATATTTTTTTTTTATTGGAATCCTTTTTTTGTATTCCAGGACGAATGTTTGGTTGATAATCTAATTTTTTCTTTCGTCTTATGTATCAAATTAAACTGAATTTTTGGAAATATAATAAAGGGCTTTTTTTATTATTTATTTATTTTTTTTTAACATTTCGTGGTTTTTAAGGTTTGGATCAATTTATTATAATTTATTCGTACGTTAATTTACTGAATCTTATAATAGATTCTTCAATATTTGTAAAGGAATATTTTAACTGCTATGACGAAATATGTAACTTTAAGCAAACCATTATTATTCTTGCTGAATGCAAAAAATTAAATTAAAAAGTATTTAAAAATGTTTTTTGACTTCCTCCACTCATTTTCAAAACTGGGGAAAGGATGACACTATACATACATACATATATATATATACATTTAAATATTAGATCTTTTGAATGTTTTCTATAACATTTTAATGTCTGGGGAAAGTTTGGTCAGTAAAGCTAAATTAATCCAGTAGAAACTGTCTAACTGTCTTAAACCAGTTGCAGTATTTTGAAAATAATGTAAGCCATTTTATTATTGATTTTTTTATCTTTCTGTCTGATCATTGATTTTTTTTTCCAATATTTTTCAATTTGTTCTTGTTGTACTTCGTTTAATTTTTTTTATTTTACTTTTCTCATCATCATTTCTAGGAAGAGAATTCTATATGGTATTTATTACGTTTTGTATAAAATTTTATAAAATTTTGCAGTATTTTTTTTACTTATTCTTCAGTTTATATGAAATTTAGCATACAAAAATAAATTAGAATGATTCTTCTTTCTTTTTAATTTTGTTCCATTCTCTAAGCCTTGTTTTTTTATGTATAATGTTTTTTCTAATATTTTATTATAGTTTAATATTTTTGAATTAAATTATTCTTTTTATTAACTTAATTACTAATAATAATTTCATAAATTAAATTTCACAGAATAATGTTATTTCTTTCAATGACATTAACATACAATGTGTTATTACTTTAATCTACCAAATGTTATTTAAAATGTTGATTTTTTGAAAAAAACTGACAGTAAATTTAATCGCTGTATTAAAAATTCTTAATGTTAAAACATTTTTTTTGAGATTTGAAACAATAATCAACTAAAAAAATAGCTTAATGCTGTAAAATATGTTTAATATAGTTTCCATTATAATTGCAGTTTTTCAGAATTCTTTACTCGGAAAGTTCTAGAAAATCCGAAGAATGTGTGTGAAAAAACTGATTATTGATTTTTTTCCCTTCGTAATAAGTACGCTTTTTTAAAAATCGAAAATTAACTGGGCAAATCCTTATCCTAATGGAGTACTAGTTTGTAAAAATATAAAACTCCGCAGCTGATATTAAGTTAGTAATTTCACAATAAATTCCACTTAAGTCTTTTCAATGAATCATCTTCACTCGAATCTTCTCTTTTATTGATATTTTTATGGATAAGAAAAAGCAAGTAACATTTACTGCATATAGATATCTGATAAATTTACTTCAAACCAAAGGTGAAGACTTTTTCTAAGCTCAAAAACTATGTTTAATTATTTGTAATCTAATTGGGCATTTAAAAAGGTTTAGTTAAATATATTTAAGAATGTACTTTAAAATTCATGATTTTTTCTATTGGATATACTTAACATCCAAATTCTGATATATTCTAAATATCATCATTTATTATATTAGGTAAAGTACTATGGGACAGTCAAACATAATATGCATAAGTTGGTAACATAAGCTTACATGAGGTCTAATATGGAATCACTATTTTGTTGTTAACTTAAAAATAAGCAAAAGTATATTTATGAAAATAAAAGAATTTCTGCTGCTAACTTAATTTTTTGAAAATCAGCTTTTCATGTACTAAAAATATATAATCATTCATATCTTATCGATGCTTTAGATTTTTTTCCCCAATTTTTTCTCACTTGTGTTCCTTTTTACCTAACACATATTTTCGAAACCCTGGATATAGAGGCATAAAAGCGGTAAAAGTATAATTTAAAACATTTTTCTTCTGATAATTAATAAAAAGGAAAATTTATTTCAAAGCATCCATTTGGGATTCCTACGAATTCAGTTTTAACACTCTAGAAACAATACCAAATATTCATTCTATTAGGTTGAGAATGCTTGTTTACTTCAATACAAAGTACATAAAATTAAATAGAAAATGAATATTTGATATTGCATGATATTGACCATCATTTGGTTGAGTCGATGCTTTTTATTTTTATTTTTGGTTGTTGCTTGTCTACAAAAAATAAAGTTTTGTTAAAAAGTCTGCACCCACCCCCCCCTAAAAAAATTAATTATAAAACCCATGCTTTGAGAAGTCTTGTTTTAGACAATGGTCTGATCAATTTTGTCAGATATTTAATCTATCTGTTTTATATAAATAAAATGCTGCTATTATAGTTCTTAATGATTCTTAGTCTTTTTTTCTGTATTTTATACGATTCCTCAATATATCCTTAATATATTAAAGATTTTTCGAAAGTTAAATTTATTAAAGGAAGTTTTCCTTGAGAAAAATAAAATTACAACTATATATATATATATATATATATATAAAGAAGAAAATTAAAACTATATATATAAAGAAGAAAATTATCTCCTTATACAGAACATATAGCAATTAATTCGTTAAATAAAGCTTTTCGGTAAAAGTTCCATCTCATGTACTTAATTTTAATGCATATCACTCGTTGTAATTTTTTTTTATATAATCAGATATTTTATCGCTGAAATCTAAATGTGAATAACAGTTCAGTTTTATTCTAATGAATTTTATTTATTGTTTTTTAATCAGATATTTTATTACTGGCTTCCGAATTTCAATAACAGTTATTAATTCTTCTTATTATAAAAATGCATATAACGTGGAAGGTAACCATAGCTTTATATTTTTCTTTTGACCTTCATAATTTCTTATCTGGACTTGATTGATATAGTAAACTTATTTTGAATCGTTAACTTTGGATTATGTATAATTTCTTTTCGATCGAAATTGACGTTACACTTTTTAAATATGCAAGCGATTCGGAATGTTTGTTTAATAGTTGTTCCCGAACTAGACATTCACACCTTTTTCTGCTCTGTTATGAAAATAACCTTGATACACTACTGCGAAATGATACTTACTTTCTTAAAATTATTTTTTATTCATTGTGTGTGTGTAATGCAACATTCTTGGTTATTGAGGCCAAGCTATAAAAATATATATTTCTTATTTTTTACTTGTAACTTTTGAACATATTTGGGTTGTAATAATAAAAAATTACGTTCATGTCTTAAAAAATATTGATAATGAATTTATCCTTTTATAGTTTTTTTTTCAGAATGTTAGCTGTAAAAGTAAAATTTTTTTTTTAAAAAAAAAAAATTTGCTTCAAAAGAATAATATTGATTCTAAACAAAGAGGTCAAAATATTGAAACATTTTTTTTTGCATTTTTATGACTGACTAAAATGTTGAAATTTATTTATTTTTAGACAAAAATCCTAGCTTTGGTTCTTTCCTTGAAAATTATGGATTTATTGTTCCATTTTATTCCATATTGAAGTAAAATTGATTTTTTTCGTTAGAACGTAATGTACTAATAATTTAAATTTTTATTAGTTTATCAAGTGCGTATTTTTTTTAAATGTGGAATCAAAAAGTTTGATTTTATCTTACATTTTGATCAGGAGAGGTATTCTCTGATTTTATAATGATCGTTACTTATATTTAAAGTATATTTCAACAAACTATTTTGTATGAAAGAAAAAAAAAAGGAATACAGCTTTGCATTTCATCAGTATTAAATACTTCGATTTTCTTAAATAATATTTAATTTTTCTCAAGTTTCACTGAGAGAAAAAGTCTTCGGGTTATAATCATTATTCTCAAAGATGAAGACAGGTTGAATATCTTGTATTCTTGTTGTCACCTTAAGTGCAATTATAATATACGTTTATTCTTGGCACTCAAATTGTTTTTCCATTTGAAACTAATTAGAATTTTTTTACTTATATTTAATACATATTGCAGCAAACTACTTAATATGAAAAAAGAATACAGCTTTGCATCTCATCGGTATTAAATATTTTGATCCTCTTAAAAAATATTTCTGGGACGAATTCGAAGTTTCACTTGGAAAGAAAGTCTTCGAATAATAATCATTATCCTCAAAGATGAAGACCGGAAGAGTATATAAAGGTGGATTTAGACGAGACTTTCTTTTTGGTACAATGTGAAAAAATTTAATTTTTCCCTTTATGCATTTCAATCAGTAAAATTTACTCTGGGGGAGGCACGTTAATGCAGTTTTTCCGTTTTATATCGGCACCTGAAATAACAAGTTTCACCACATTACTTATCTCTACGGTCATTGCCGTTGAACGGATTTTCCGCTTAACTGCGCTCAAATTTTCAACTCCATTGATTTCCGAGGTCAATTTGTTTCAATTTCTTTTTTCTTTTTAACAAAGGTTCCCTGTCAAAAAATTGTAGAATTTTGTATTGTTTTTGGCGAAACTACTTTAAATATGAGCATACAAAATGTGGTTGGTCCATTGTCGATTGTTTCAATAATTACATAAGCCCATGCCCACATTTTTCGATTCTAAGCAATTTTCCTTTTTGCTTTGGTTTAATATACCTTCGAAATAAATGTTCTAGCCTAATTCCCATTTTCTTCAAACTTTCTTTTCTAAATTTTGTGGCATCAAGTGATCTCCCAAAGATAATTATTACAAGTCTAAGGCTTTGTAGAAACTAGATTGTTTTCAAGTCATGTAATCCGGAAATTGCTTTCTGAACAATATCCTTTTATACAGAGTTTCTGTTTTTTTTTTTTTATTAAAAAAAAAGCGTTTATTTAGAAATATGCTTATTAATTAACATATTTTATAGGTTTATTTGTAGTAGAATATTTTTAATTTTATGCTTGTAGTGAATTTTTATGGTTTTCTTTAACGAAGTTCACTGAATCATATATTTAATGGCAAACATTTTGATTCTCAAACCTATTTTTATTCTTAGCTTTATACGAAGCTGATTTAATTTTCTTAGAAAAAATGCTAGTACTAGGAACTTTGCACTCAAAAAATCTGAGTAAAAAAAAATAAAAAAATTTATTTTCTGTGCAGGAAAAGTGTTTTCTATAACATGTTTAGTTCAACATTTTTGAAAAAAGTTTCTTTTGCAATTTTTTTTCCTATTTCATTTTCATTAACTACAATTTCAATTACAAGTTGAAGAATTCAATATTATTTTTAGTTTACTTTTTATAGAATAATAATAAAAAAAAACGTGGGTATACAATTTTCAATAACTTTAGTTTTAGTAAATTCTGATGATTTTTTAAAACTTTTTTTTATGATTCAATATAAATATCTAATTAATAAATCTAAGTGTCAATTTAATAAACATCGGCTGTCTATTACTGCTTTAAAATGATATAACTCAAAATTTACCTTCCATGTATATTTTTATCCTTCATCTGATAAAAACTGTTTTAAAAAATTTCATTCAGTACTTGAAATTCCAAAAATAATAATTATACAAAGTCTTCATTCTATTAGAATTAGGAATCATGATTTTAAGGAATATTTCCTTTAAGTTCTGACATTGAACATGGTTTGTAATTTAATTAGGCAATATTCTAAGAATTTCAAATTAAAAAAAATTCAAATAGCATACTTCCACTTTAAAGAGTCAAATTGTTATATTTAATAATTTAATTTTTAAAAAAATTCTTATTAATTTCAAATGGAAACAATATAATTTAAGTGGCAAAGAGTTAATTAATATTATAAATGAATTTGAGTGGTTACAAGAATATATGTATTTCAACAAAGTTTTGATTTATTGATTGTTAATTAACATCGCATTTAGAAGCAACACGAGAGCTATTGACGACGGACCTCGTAATTGTCAACCTCGGTCAAGTGACGAAGACGACACCTGAGTAGGCACCACTTCTCCAGACTTTCTTACCAAAAGGAGGACTTGGAACCTCGACAGATTTAACGTGTATAAGCCCCACTATACGGTAGCTCATCAGAGGCATCAGGTTTGAACCCACAACTTGACGGAAGCAACGTCGACTGCGAGTTCGCAACCATGACCACTTAGCTATGGTGGCCACTTTATTTCAGCAAAGAACTTATATACAAAAAAAAAAGTCAAATAGTATCTGAGATATACTTAAATCTTAACTTTCTGAAAAATAAGATAATATCATTTTGATAACGTATCTAAAAGGAACAAAAATTTCATTCGTTTTTATAATTAAAATTTTATTTTAAATTTTTTACAAATTTAAGAAACAGAATTACATATGTTGTCTAGTTAATCACAAGAAGTGACCTAAATAGACTAGAAGTGAAGAATTAATCTGAATTGAAATTATCATTTTTGAAAAAGAAAATTATATTCCATTATATAGCAATAATGTTTTGAAAGAATTAAATTTATTCTTTTGTTTTACTAAGAGGTATAATTCGCTTCATTCTTATACTTTTCGAAAATTGTCTTTATTCCTTCTGAGAAACAATTTATTTTGGAACTGCGCATATATTTAAAGTTCATGTTTCAAATGAGGATTAAATATAACATCCCCCAATTTATTGTTTATTTTTTTACTCGATAATATTGTATCAATGTGTCATGATGCACAGTACTTTATTTTGTTTCATTTCATTTCATTTCATTTTTGCATGGGAAAATGATGTTGCTCGTAACTGGTTGTGAGATTCTAGAAAAGTAGAATTCTGGTAGTGAGATTCTAGATTCTGCATAAATATTTATATTAATTTGTGACGGCATCTTGTTATCTGTCTCGTCCGTCATCTTAAATATTATTCTAAATATAAGATCTAAATTTCAACTTAAGTTCAAGCGCAGACTAATTAAATAAAATAGTTAGTTGTATATAGAATACACACACACATGTTTATTAACTCATCTAATAAGGGGGCTCTCAAACAGTTTACTTTCTTTATCCTAGCGGTCTAACAAATTTTATAAGCTATCAGGCTTTAATATAGTTCCGTGTTATTCGGGAACATCCCTAACTTTGAATTTTTCTTTTAAAAGAACTTTAAGCGTTGAACGAGAACTTATTTAATTCTAATATCGCATTAGTATGAAACCGTGATGCACGAGTTTCCCCAATTATCGACCCATGATAAAGCGAGACTGTGTTATAATGATTTACCTATATTTTATATTTTTGAAAAATGCAAATTTTCCTTGAAAAAATTAATAACTATCGATAAAAAATGAGATGTCGAAGCATATAATTAAATATAAGATAATTTCCTTGAATTGCACTGATAGTGCCCTAATTTTTTTTTCTTAACAAAAATTAAGCTACAGCTATTAATTTTTTAAAAAAATGTTAGATGAAATTATTATTGAGAACGTATTATTTATCGTTTGCTTATAAGTAATTTAAATTAATATTATTCCTTTTGCTCAAAGTTAGCAGAAAGTGGATAGTAAATTAAAATTTATTTTTTGACTATATGTAAAATTGAAGTAACTCAGAATACACATTTCTTTGTGAATAATTCGTAACGCTATCGTAGAAACAAATCCGTCTGGTTAAAAAGAAAGAAAAAAAAAAAAAATGCTTACAAAAGATGAAAAGGCCTTTTTGCCACGGTAGCATAACGGAAGGAATGCAGTCAAATGTATCGAATTACAGTGAACGGATTTTAAAAGTTAAATCCTCGAACTTAGTGTTGTGGGAACTCATGGTTTGGTAGAAAAATTAGCGATTCTATTCTGTGAGTTTTAAACGGTAACATAAAGGTGAAAAAATGTACTAAGGGCTGATAACTCTTCAGATAAAAATTATTCTTATCGTATAAAACTGAATAAGAGCGTGGTTCAAAAAGCTTCCATGTTTGGGTTAAGAAATGGGGTATTAATAAGAAGGGGTAAAGGAAGGGGGGAGAATTCACTGTAGTATTGTGTAGTGATTATCTCTTCTTTTTGTAAGAAATCGGTGAGCATGAAGCTCTTTACTCCCCCCAAAAATCGTCACTATAACTTTTCGGTCCAATAAGATTGTATTCGTTTCCTATTGAACAGATTCACCTGAAGAGCCCCATTGTTTTGATCGCTGTTTAGTTTCTTGAAAATGATGAAGAATCCAGGTCTCATCGACGGTGGCAACTCGATGTAAAATGATGACGACAACTTGATGCGGCAAGAATCAAAACTAACCAATGAATCAGTGTCGAATTCATTATGGTGTCATTTAACAGAAGGCAGCACTGTATGGCAACACCAATTTGTTTTAGCAATGTCAGTTGTCGTCAAAAATAGGTTCTTTTTGAACCACCATCGTATGTGCAATGAATGAGTTTCTGAAGTTAGCAGTGGGTATCTTTAAGAGTATCACTAATTCATTATAAAAATCAATTTTACTACTAACATTTGTAAACTTAAGAAAAAGTTACATAAATTTTTCTGTGTTTCTACCTATTTGACGTTTGGTTTATTTTGAAATATATCAGCAAAGCGATGGTAGATCTCATATGCATATAATTTTATTTGGTATATAAAGCATATATTATGCAAAAACTCTATAGAATGATATATATAATGTGTAAGACAGTTTTTTAAAAATAATGAATTTAAAAGACAGCATGCAATAAAATAATAATTTACTCGATTTTAATTGCTAATTGTTTTGAGGAAATTTTTCACCTTCATGATGCTATTCTTTATTAGAAACGAATTGAGGACATGACATTCCCATGGCATCTTGATATTTTTGGAAATAATTCTAAAAATATTAAGATGCCATGCGAAACCTATGGATTATTTGTAGTCATTCCAGAAACAAATTTCTTAATATTTTGTTTTTCTTTGAAAAGTGGAACAAAATTATTCCATTTTCTAACACATCAAATTAAAAAGGATTGCTGGTGGGAAACGAATGATTTAAAAAGAAAAGAACATTTACTACGTTAAATGAACTATATGGCTTTTTCAAAAGGAGAAATAAAATTCAACATTCATATATATGTTGAGTTAAAAATTCTGGTTTATTTTTGAAATTGGAACTTTTTAATCACATATGAAGAGATCCCACATTAATTTCATTTTTTTTAAATTATTAGATACATAGCAACAATGAAAAATAAAAAAATAATAATTTTTCATGCTCCTCTTCTGGATAAAAATGTCTTTTATCTAGAGTAAATAAAATAAGTACTTTTTCCCTTGGTATTTTAATTGAAAAGGAGAAAAAAAATTGTTATTTTGCTTTATCAAGATATTAAATTCATACAGATTTCCCATCTGTAAATTTTAACTTGATTTAAGTCAGACTACAAACAGAGTCATTTTTCAAATACATTGAATATGAATTTCAAGTACATTTCATAAGAAAATTGATGTGATTGAAAAACTCAAAATTACTTGTATATACAAAATTACTGAACATAATGTGTACTTACAAAAAAAATTGCTTACTGAAAACTACTTGTACTTACAAAATAAACTTATTGAATAGGTCGTATAATTAATGTGGAATACCAACACGAAAACCATTTTGACCTTCTCGGAAAAATGTTACATTCCATCGATACACTTCTTTTACCTTATGTCAACTAGAAATGTCACCTTCAGTAATGCAAATCAGACATCAAGGTTCTTTGGTAATTAAATACCTTAAATGAAGTAAATATCTTAATTTGAGTAAAGTTACCTCTTAAGGTGTACCTCAAACAAGCCACTCGTTATAAAACTAAGGCACAAACCTTATAGCTAAACTTTATTAGGTAATCTGCACTGGAATCCCTGGTGTGTTACATTTTGAGTCGCAAATGAGTATTTCTCAGTGAACTGCTTGGTGTTCTACATAATAAAATGTTCAAATTTCCCTTTCACTTCTAATGTATTTTAATATTTACTTCGTGGTACTGTAAAATAGTATATAAAATTTCACTCCAAATATCTAAAAAATTTTTATTCTTTTTGGAAGGGACATAACGGATTATTTAGAACTAATTTTCTTATGCAATGCCTTTTTGAAGAAAATAATTTTAGTTGGCTTTCATTGAAAGAATATCTGATATTTTTTGTTATATATAGCATTCTAATCAATTTACTTACGTAAGTTTATTGAAGATTTCTTACACCTAGGGAGAATTTTTTAGGGTTCTATACACACAAATTATTAATTACATACCTTGAGTGCGTTGGCGTTTCCCCCCTCCCTTAATATTTTATTTTAATATTTTTATTAAAAAAGTTCTTTATTGCAAGGCTTCTTTGTTTCTCAACCCCAAGATTATTCAGAAAGCAACATAAACATTTTTTTACAAAAACTCTTGTTACTGAATATCTTCACGTTGTTAAAGTATAATAATTTTTTATGTTCGAGTTAATTAAACAACAATAAAAACTTTATTCGGGAATTTTAAAAAAAAATGAATATAAATGAATAAATTAACAATATGTATTTTTGATTAAACTCCAAATTTTAAATTTAATTACTGAAGTATATAAATTTTATCATATGCCGTATGAAATAAAATGAAGATACCGAATCTCAGTTTATATTCTTAACTTCAAATTATAAATTCTATGATTGGAATACGGTAATGAATGCGTAGTGATAAGCATATTTTTTTGTTATTTTTCTAAGAATAAAAAAAAACATATTAAACTTACTGCCTTCTCTCTCTTAAGGCAAAGAAGCTAAATATTTAAGAAGTGATTATAGCCTATGAAAGTTTTTGACGTTGATTGATTAACTTTACTTTGTCTAGGTTTTCAAATCCAGACTTCTTTCAAATGAAATATTGCATACAGCTCGAGGCTACGAAACCGAGATAGAATTTTGAATTGGAATTTAAATCCGAAAATAGAATATGAATGATAAAATAATCTCAATATCAGCAGGTTTTAAATAATTATCGGATAACATGGCAAAGGCTTTTTGTGGCCGCAAAAAATGTCTTGTTACAAAACCAAGTCAATAAAATTTGCGCATAAAATAAGAGATTTTGTCTATCGAAAATTAATTCTCCCAAATAATATACATAGGAGGTTTGATAAAGACCGAAAATGATTTTTCGACCATATCCAAAGACTTACGGCAACTATTTCCAACCTTTGCATTTCTAAGCTTCCCTGAAAAGAAATTTTTTTTCCCGCGCCGCCCCATTTTTTATTGTTTAATAGATTTAACGATAATCGTGTTTTAAATTATAAAAAATTGATACAAAAAAATGAAAGCTACAGTTAATAAAATAATAGCAAGGTTTAGCTGTCGCGTATACGTACATGCATTTTTTTATATTACATTCTTTTAATCATTTTTGAATAATTTTGAAGGATAATTACTATAAATTTTTATTAAAAAATATTGTCAATAGTCTTCACCTCTCAGGTTGGAGTGAGTGATTGCTTATTAACGTCGCATTGAGAAGCAACACGAGGGCTATTTGTGACGGACCTCGCAATTTCGAACATCGATCAAGTGACGAGGACGACACTTAATCTAGCATCTCCCTCTCCCCTCTAAAATTCCAGTTCAGGCCTATGGGAGACCAGATTTAATGTGCATCATCCGTACTACACGGCGGGTCTTTGGCATGAATACTAGGCTCTAGGCTACCGCAGCCATCCTTCCAGGTTGAAAAAACCCGATGATTTACAGTTTTTTTTTTTTTTTTTTTACTTCCCTTTTTTATAATACGCATACTCTTCTTTCATTTGGATATATTTGATTAGTCGAACTTTGTACTTTTCAGACACGCAATGTAAAATACTTCAGAAAAATTTTGTATGTTTTTATATTTAAGTATTTTTGAAAAATAATAGTCTTGTTTCTCAACTACCTGCAAAATATCAAATAGCGGAGACATAATTACAAATGCAAATGCAGGAAATAGCATTATTCAAAATCAGGGCTGAATTGAAAATATGGATTGCATGTAGGAAGTATTGTTCTTGACCAGGTTTGGAACACATCACTTGATCATTTGATATCAGGTATTGAACACGTCACTAAATAATAACGACAGGGACGCCAATCGCTACGAGGAAAACAAGACCGTATTTGGTTATTTTGTTACTTTAATTTTTTTGAAAATCAAATGGTATTAACTTATACAGTTACGAATCAAATGAGGGTAATTGTAAAAATGTTTCCTTTCTCTTGAGACTGAAAAATATAATCATCATAACAATCTTGGAGGACGGAACAGCCGTAGCTTTGAAAACCTGATTCGCATAATTATTTTCATAACTACAATAAATTGAATGAATTGAAAAATTACAACGAATCTGTTTTGAACATATATCGAAAAATTTTCAAATGTGTTAAAGCCCATTTTCACTCCAAAAGTTATATATTTAAACTTTATTTTCTAATAATTCTAAGTTCAAATATATTGTAATTTTTCAAACAGATAATTTTTAAGCAGAATTTTACTATAACTAGTTTATTTGAGAATGGGAATTTCAATCTGCCTCTTCAAACAAAATGTAATCTATTATCTTTTTAATGAATTTTAATACTTTTTAATTTTTTAGTTAATTTAATTTTTTTTTATAAATTTACCATTAAAACAGATTTAATAAAACTGTATTAACGGATTAAACTTTTTATTATTTTTTTCCATCTTTTTATCCTTGAAAATATACCAATTTGCATAGGATTGGGTTAATGAATTTTAAATACCAATGTCTTCAAAAATATGAGTTGGATGATGTAATTAATTACAAAAAAAAAAAAAAAAAAACCAATAGTGTGTGTGGGGGGGGGGGAATAGCGTCAACTTTACACTAACTAAATAAAATAAAAGTAGAGAAAAAGAATACTTCTCACTGGATGAATGATCATATTGAATCCATATGCTTCTATTAATGGCGTATAGGGAGTAAAAACTACTTTTTTTCATCGATAACTTGAAAAACAAATTATATGTCATACCTTAAAAAAAACACTGTTTTTACGATACGGAGGACTTGTTTATGTCAAACAAAGACGTAATCGTCTACATATTACAGAACATATTCCAATAACCTGCCTGCTTATTTATTTATTTATTTTTTTACTTCCGGACTCTTATTTCGAATCCAACAGCAATCATCGAACAAAAACAACGCCGACTCACTCAAAACTGCACCCCAGAGGCAAGTTAGAAGTATCGCCGCGCTTGGAATGTTGCACGAGGGATGGTGTTGTATAGTTTCCCACATTCTGTATCTTTTGACTCTGTGCTTGTTAACCTATCTCGAAAGTTTCTTTTGATTCTCGTTTCCATAGTGTGAAGGTATTTTGGATTCGGTTCACCGGTCCCCGTCCCCGTGAGCAAAGCTTACGGTTAACTGAGGTCCCAGCATGATCTTAACGTAGGCAGTCGGTCGGAAATTTAATAGATATTTTATCGCAAACAAGCGGGGTTGCCTCTGAACAAATGTTGAAATTGGCGTACGCCTTTTAATATGCGTAAGTTTACTTTACCAGAAGCATTCTTTCCGGTTGCTGGAATACTGCGGAGTGACATTCTTCTGGGATCTTCGAGGAATCTTCTCAAAATTTTTCACAAGGTTCCAGTGGACTGAACTTGTAAATGGGTGATGGCTAAATTTGCAATTTGACGTAAATTGCAAAAAGAAAAAAAAATATTAATCACGCTTTATTTACTTGATTGTGAGAACATTTTAATTCACTTAATGGAAATGCCTACTGAAATAGTCAACGATTTTTTACTGATTAGACCTCGAATGCAATGTTGGGAATTACGTTCTCAGAACAAAACAGTAAGTGGCTTTTTGTTTTATTCATTTCTCTTAACGGCAGTGAGTTCTTTTTTCTGGTTTATTGGTGTCCTGTTTAAAGTGGAAACTGGTTCTTAGAAAATGCAAACAAGCCAGTTGTCGCCCTCAACTAGGTTGACGAGGGAAATTTCCAGCATTAAAAACAACTTTTTTATCGCTGAAAGGCGCTTGTACCTCGCAGTGTGACCGAAATTAATACTTAACGTCGTTCATTGACGAAAACCTGCCCGATGAATATTCTTATAGGATTAAATCAGTTCCGTATTACCGGTTCAGATTAATTTTTTTTCGATCCAGAGAGCGGAAGTTATAATTAAAAACTATTAGGCAGAGAAAGTAAAATCAAACTACTTTTTAACAGATAAACTCTTAGAAACCAATCCGAGGTGTGTGATTCAGGAACTGTTTTACGCAATGATATCTTTTTTATCTCAGAGCCATGCTTCATCTTTTTTCATAAATAAGGTATGTGAATTCATGAGTTTGATTTATGTATTATATGTACTTTTGAAGTAATTTTTTATTCAATTTGAGTTAAGTAAATACTTTTATTACATTTGTTGTGATAGTTTAAATATAAAAATAATTTTGATTGTTTTTATAGAGAATATATAGAAGTGAGCTTGATTTTTGTGTTAAATAATCTAATCGAAGACTTAAATAATGGAGAGCACCGATTTAAATAATATTTAAGAAAATTTGAAACAGTATTTTTAGTATGATTAAGCACATAAGATTTTTTAAAAAATTTATTGCGGAATTAATCAGAATTTTAGTTATTTGTTTGTCTAAAAAGTATTTTATATTTTTAAAAATGTCTTGCAAAATTTTTATTTGAAATTATTGAATTATTTTCTCTATAATAATTGTCATCGAGCTAATATGTCATTGAAAAGGAATTGGAAAAACATATTGATATGTAATTCCCCACCCCCCTTTCTTGTGATTAGAAAAATCTAATTGGAAGGTGCATTATTTTGAGCGGGCAATTATTTTCACTGATATATTTCAAAAAGTTCATGAAAACATGTATTACGATTGTAAAGAAGAGCTTAAAAACCAAATCAAACATGTTTAAAAGAAAGTTATCCAAATGCATATTAGATTCGCTTTCGGTACTTGATTAATTTATTAATATTGTTGTTTTTTCCACGCATTGCAACAATATTTTAAAATAACCAATATTACAAGCCTAAACACATTAAATAGCTACATTATTAAAAAAAATTAAATAAGTTTTTAAAAGCTAAAAGTGTCCCCCCCTTTATTTTTTTGTTTTGACATAAAGGCAAATAAAAATTAGTCTTAAATAACATAGATCTAACAGAAAGAAATTAAATTAAACAATTTAGTTTATAATAATTTAGTTACTGCAAGTAATAAAGAGTAAAATATTTTTCTTAGGACTATCTACATACATTTTAGTTACATATGTAATATCAAACTAATGTGAGCTTTCAGTTTTCCGACTTTCTTTCATTCCAGAGATTTCTGTTATCTGGAGCTAATTTTCTTACCTTTCATTATTTATTTAGTAGAAGATAGTCTTCTCAGAGTTTTCATCAAACAAGTTGTGACCAAATAGTTCTAATGTCTAGTATTTATAAAAAGAAACTGGGAGCTCATGTTGGCAACGACTCGCAAACGAAAAATAACTCATATTTTTTTTAAATGTTTTTTTTTTTCTTCAGAAATATTAGGCAAAGAGAATCAAAGCGAAACTTCGTCCAAAATTTAGTTTTTTTTTTTGTTGATTTGAATTAACGTCACTCTAGAACTAGCTTGTCACAATCTAAAACCTCATTCTCTAAAATCTCTGATTTTTTTTAATTTTCTTAATTATGATTATATCGTATGATTGAATAGATCCAGCGCTTAGTGTATGTATTTATCAAAGAATTGCGTAATAATATTGTTTAAATTTCGTTGATGAAAAAGAACAGATATTGTTACAAAGTTCCTTTTAGAACTTAAAAGCAAGGGGAACTAAAACAAAAATTCCTCCTAAATCTTAGATTGGCTGATGTGAATTAACGTCGCTCTAGACTATATCGTCAATCTAGGACTTCGATCTTCAGAAATTCCATCAAATGACGATAACCTCACGATAAAATTTGTGCCTCACTCTCGAAACTTTAAATTTTAATGAGTTGTTAATTTCACGACAAAAATTCTGCGTCATCTCTGTATTATTTTTCCAATACCTTATTTCAACCCTTTTAAATAACGTGTTTCTTGTAAATTATGCGTTTATTTTTAAAATAGTTCTCTAATTTATACCGTCAATGTCCAACCTCCGACATGATGTTAGTTCAATTATTTAGTAGTTTCAATTTATGTACCATAGATTCGATTTCTATTGATTTCCAGAACTGAAATCTTATGGTAATTTTTTTAAAAAGAAAAAAAATTCATTCAGAAATTATTCAGCTCAGTATTTTAAAAACTGCAGTTCCATTTAAAACATGAATAAAATGTTTGGTACTTGATATGTTCTAGCGAAGGAGACTGACAATCAGTTGCAATTTTCAATGAATTCACCTAGCGAATCGTTGCCTCCTACTTCAAAAAGATTCTAACAATAAATCTGAGAAACATGACGTTAAACACTAGAGAAGAAATGAATTGCAACAATTTTAATCCTTTTCTACTACAACTGTTAAAGAAACACTTTAAAAAACAGTTTACGGTATATTAGCATATAGAAATAAGATTGATGGATACGTTCTAGCACGCTTCAGTAATTTTCTTGATAGAAAAGTTTTGTATGTTTAAAAGATAATATTTGCTTATGTTATAGTTATGCTTCATCGCGTGTAAATACTTTCAAGTTTGCTTGATCTTTTTTGTTGATAAATGATAACTCTCTTCTATAAAATTTTGTATTTCAAAGCAAAAACTTGCGTTACATACATAAACGTTAAGAATTATGATGAATTATTGAAATATAATTATTCATTGTTGTAAGAAATAGAAAACTCTTATCGCTGAATATAATATCCAGAAGTTCAATATCCGGGGGAACAATTTTTTATTCTCTTTCATTTTGGTTTCTTTCCTTCGGATATTTAATGCATGTTTATTATGAATGATTATATATGGTTTGTGGGAATAACAATTTCATTCTTTGTTATAAATTAAGCTCTTAAAAATAAAATTGATTTTAATTAAGATTACTTTTCAGTCTCTCCTATCACATTATTTGCAAAATAAATATATTTCTCCTATTTTTTTCATATAGTGTTTATTCATGTTTTTATTAATTCCATCCGAAATATAATAATTCTTTAATTAAAGTTATTAATTTTGATAGTAATTTTCACTCACAATTGTTAATTTTTATCTGATACTTTTTTTTTTTTTTTTGCAAATAATACTTATTAATAGTTTGTAAAATAGTTTAATTCTTACAATTATGTAAAGCATTTATAATTAAAAGTACTTAAAAATATGTGTAGACATTATTTACGATATTTTCTATATGCAATCAGAAAAAAAAACTTTGCTCCTTTAGTTCATTTAGCTTTGATTCAGCAATCCTTTATCTTAGTAAAACGTTGGTAGATAATAATAACTGCATCCGATATCGGAAGGAAAATGATGCTAAAAATTTATTAAAAAGTGTGTTTTAGTTAATTGTTGTAGACTTTGAATTGATGTAATTATATTTTTTTCTTCGGAGAAAATAAAATGATGTCACTAACATATTACTATTTTCTCGTATTTTTGCATTTCAAAATATTACGTCCTCAAATATACGAATATAAACGTTTTCGTTTACAAAAAATATCGAAAAACAGTATAATATATTTTTAAACGTATTTTTAGTGAACGTTTTGAATTTGAATTGCTTTCTTAAATACCGGTCATATTCAAGTTAAATTCTGTTTTTTTTTTTTTTTTTTTTTTTTTTTTTTTTAATGAAACGTTACATTCGTATAGCTAACAGTACAAATTAGTAATTATTTAGGTTTTAATACCTGATTGTAGCATGCATATCTTATAAGCTGGCAAACAGTACGAAAAACAAATAATTTATGTCTTCTGATCGTCCTCTTTAAATTTAACTCTCCTCAAAAAAACTAGTAATACAAATTGACCACTTTTGCTGAATAATGAGAAACTTGTCTATTTGTAGAAACGAGCAGTGATATTTCTGGAACAATAGAACTTTCAATTTTTACTCACCGCCAATTGTTTTTATTCCGAATTTTTTTTATCGACGGTAAAAAGTTACAAAAGTTCACGACAACTAAGCTATTTTTAAAGCTTTCAAAAGATGTTTGTTTTTCTGTCGAGAAAAAAATTGCTTTTGAAAATAGTTTGACAGTTCGCAAAGGTCGCGGGTTACTTGAATAACGAGGTCAAAAAATATTCTGCATAAGAGATACTTTATTTATACTGATGATCTGGTTTTCTTTAAATGTAGCGCGATGGTTAAAATTTGGTTCACACAGACGGAGTAAAACTGACCCTTTCAATCAAGAAAGCATCACACATTTTATCGTTTTTTATTTGGGTCACACAGCCTTGAATCTTCAAGGAAACGTGAAAAGAATCAGGATACCTTCATTATTCAGTATCTAACGAAGAATGATACAAGGTGTGAAATAGGAAACAGAAATCAAACAGGAAATAAAATTTCTCTGAACAGGTGGAGTATAGCGCGATCATTGATCTTGTTTATCCCCGAGGATTAACAGTGAGAGAACCCTGTATGTGGGTAGAATACCAGATTTCCACGCGTCCTCATGTTTTTAATCATGAACCTAATGGATTGGGAAGAGGGTAATACCTTTCCGCATTAACCCGCATAACTGTCACAAGCATCGCGTAATTAAACTAGTTTTAATTCATCAGTGAGTTAAGCAACCGCATGCAATTTATAAACAAAGATGAGAGGATATTCAATCAACCGTTATAAGGGAGATTTTTTTTTTTTTTTTTTTTTTTTTTTTTTGTTTATTTATTCAAAACATGAAAAATTATATAATAAATTTTTAACAAAATAATGTTTAAGTCAGAGATTATCTTTCACAAATGAAAAGATCAGTCCTTTTTATAATTTCTTTATCGTGGTGTAGAAAGTGTGGCTTATTTTTTTTCTAAGACTATTTGTAACTCATTCATAACATGTTTGTTACGCTGAAAGTTATTAATTGAACACCAAATTTTTTGCAATAAATAATGTGCGTATTTTATATGAAATTTAATTGCGTTTTAATAATTATACTTTCAAGCTCTTACGCGTATTGATGATTCACATATTCTTAGCGTGATTCTTAAAAAAATTCTTTCCATGATGATCAATTTTAAATTTAAACCCGTATCATAGGTTAGGTTTTATTTTACGACTGCCTTAAAAAAATTCTTAAGAACATACAGGTATATCTTTCCATATATCCGAAGAAAATATAACACGTAATGTAGATTTTGAAAATAGAAATTGATGCTGATGCATTTTATTCGAAAACATTTTCAGAGTAGGATTTGAATCAAATAAGAATGTAGTTACAGATACAGTTTATATATTCAACAAACAATATATAATGCACAAATTAATACTTAATAAGTGAAAGTCTTTATTAATACGTTATTATCTCTTCCAAATAAAAATTCTATTTATATTGCAGTGCATTTTCAAAGTTTGGTTGATTTTTGTAATATACCAAGATCAGTAGAATTTCTCGGCGTATTTAATTGGACCCATTAACGTACTCACACAAAAAAAAGAGAATTTAAGCTCATTTTTTAACACTATTCGAGACGAAATTTTGCTCCACTCCTAAATTTTTCCTAAATGTTTGTATAATTAATATATATTTAAAAATGGTATCTGTCAATATATCCACAAGGCACATCCATCTTTCAAATATTGAGATGCATATTTTCTCAACGATATCGATTATTATTTGAAAAAAGGATACCAGTGAAACAAAACAAAGACGAAATATGATAAGAAATCGGGTAAAACGTTGCATAAAGAGGAAATATCTGTAGTTATGAGCTTCACAGTTACGAACTATGTAATTTCTGATGCATGCTAGGAATTTTATGATCACTGTAACTTTCCAAAATATTAACTGTGAGAATCACTTAAGCATTCTCTTCGAAAGAGCATTTTTTTCCCTTGCCTGATCGGTTTCGAAAGCTTTAAATTACAATTTGAATGTCTTAACTCATAACGAAGGGCTTTTCGCTTTCTTCTATTAATTACCTTGGAGACTCTAAAATTCAAATTACCAAAATAAATAAATAAAATCTCTACCCAATCAAATGAAACGTGAATACGCAAATTAGTTAGACTAAAGAAGTGTGATGAAGAGATAGTGAAAAATGGATATATAAGATATACCGATATTATTAGAAGGGGAACAGGAGTGAGAATGAATTGATTTGCGCGCGACATATACTTATGCGTATTTGATTGTAATTTGATACTGATGGAACAAAGATCCAACTTTGCCTTGTAGATTTGCATAAAATCCTGTGACTGTTTGATTGAAATTGCAGGTAACATATGTATTATGTTAACACAGTAATAATTTAATACAAATAATTAATTAACATCCTCAAAATAGTTTTCACCGCTGATCATAATGCGTACATTGATGACTGATCTTCTATTTCTAATTTATAATTAAGGTGTATGAGGATGACTGATTACGTAGGCAATATCTACATGACAATTAATCTTATTGCTCTATCTTTTGTTGAAAAATATATCTAAATACAATGGCACGTTTATAAAACTATTTTTTAAGAAAATTCTACATTTTTATGTCACAAAGAATATCAATGACTTTCAAAGTTTATTAAATTTTGTTTTTTTTAACATTGTCAAAAATATCAGGTTTATTTAATAATTTAACTGTAGTGATCTTCAAACGATTATGGCATTTATAACTATAATTCAAAAAATCTTATTGCAGTATCTAGAATGGATTTTTTAAAAAGCATCGATATCGAAATTTCATATTCATTTTGTGTGCGGGATTGTTAATAACTTTTAATTCGGAAAAACAGCAAAAACTGCTTCAATAAAAGCTGAACAAGAGTAAGAAAGAACGTTCCTCTCCTGTAAAGAAGATACAATAACAAATTTTCAGAATTAAAACTATGCCAATTATTGGTGACGTAAAGTTACGCACAAACAATACAGCTGTGGTTTAACTTATACATTGGAAACAAAACCAGTAGAAATGTTATAAAGTTGAGGTTTCACAAAAAGACAGGATTAACAAATTTGATTAAAAATTTGATAATTTATCAAATGCTTTTCTTATCATTATAATGCTTAACAATCATTGAAAGCTTTAATGTATGTAAGATTTTTATCTTAATAATAATATGCGTAGACTTTCAATGATTTTGCCAATTTTGCTACTAATCAATATACAAAGGGCGTTCCATAAAAACCGATGTAATATAAAAATCAAGAAATATATTACATCAAGAAATAAATCATTTTTTTTCAAAATTCCTTCCTTCAGATGATATGCAAAGGCCCCACCGTTCAATCCACTTCTCAAAATAAGAAGAGAAGCTTTTTTCTGGAGCTTTTTTGAAAGAATCCTGCACTGCTGAAATAACGTCTGAATCTGTATTAAATTTTTTGCCACTGAACTTCTCTTTCAATTCGGAAACAGCCAGAAATCGCATGGTGCGAGATCTGAACTGTAAAGGTGATGTGGCATGATTTTAGTATTGCATTTACTAAGATATTGCAGAACTGAAGTAGTGACACATACCGGCGAGCATTATCATGATGTTATGTCCAATTCCCTACCAGTTCATGACGCTTTCTCGATATGTATTGTCGAAAAAATTTCAAAACTTAAACATAATATTCAGCATTCACAGTAGTGTTTGGAGGCACTGCCGGCTGATAGATTACACCTTTGTGATCAAAGAAAATAATCATCAAGACCTTTCCAGTAGATTTGATTTTTCGGAGGCGGAGAATCTAGATGTTTCCATACACTTGTTACGGATTTGGTAAAGGAATCAAAATAATGCACCCAAGTTTCATCACCTGTTATTACATTTTTTAGGAAATTAGAGTCAATTTAAAGCACCTGTTTCCACTCACAACACTGGTGAATTCTTGTTTGCATTTGTTCTTTAGTAAAATTATGAGGTACCCATCTGGAATAAACATGGCGAAGCTGTAAATTGTTGCGTAGAATACGAAATATTGACGTTTTCGAAATGTTAGTTGAAGCAGCTATCTCCTCACATCATATTCACCGATTTACTTGCAAGTTTGCCCTCACAGTATTAAAATTTCGATCATTTACCACACTTTCTTGTCGGCTAGGTTTAGGAGCCAGTTCTGGAACAAACGTCCTTTTTTGAAATCACCATGCTATCTAAAAATCGTAGACTCCCCAAAACATTTGTCTTTGTGAGCTTTTCTCATTAGCTTAACTGTTTCTGGAGTAGTTTTGACCAAACGATAGCAAAATTTTATGGTACAACGAATTTCGTTTTTTAACTCTGAACCAGTCACCTCCATTTCTGTAGGCAAATAAAAACAATTCTTTAAACAAGCACGAAACTAGGAAAACAAAATTGTCTGCCTCATTTAGAATAGTTGTAAACATTCAACTAATATTTTGAAAAAATCGCCTGCACTTTTATTTTTAAGTTTCGAGGCGTTGCCATTAAATAAACAAAAAACTCTCAGATTTTATGGAATGCCCTTTGTGTTAATGCTTATTATCAAAATATAAGTAAATCAAAATAGATTTTTTTGTATGATTTTTGAACTATTTGTATTTTTTATTTAACCATGTTTTATCTGTTGAATGTGTTTGTAAAATTCAACTTCAATTCATCCTCATGCTTAATATTCCTATGTATGAATTTTTTAGAAATCAATTTTGGTTACTATTATTGCCATCTGCAGATAAATAATTTTCAATTTTTTTTAAAAAAAAAACCTCTTCTGCAAAGTATTTGATTTAATCTATTTATAGAAAGAAGAGTTTATTTATTTAATTTACATTAACATTAATGTAATAAATCGGTAGATTTAAAACGTTCTGATGGAATTTTTTTAAATATCTTCTGATGTCTTAGTTAATTTAAATAAATTTATTTGTTCATTTAAAATTATTTCAAATTGCGTGCATACTTAAAGGATTCAAAAATCTGGTAAGTATAAATTGCGAGTGAATAAAATTTGATGTTGACCTTGAAATTGTTTTCGGCACTGAGAACATTTTTCAAGGCTGAATTCCAGACACAAGTTCAAATAAAATATTGAATTGAATTTTCATGCTTCAAGTATTGATGCCGGAAAACGGATGAGTCAAATATAAACAATATCGTAAAGTACATAGGTGTTAGTCCCTTTAATTACAGTTTTACGCTTCGCTGCTGGAGGACAATACGGCGTGGTGGCGTTGCTCCCTGAGGTCACTGTCAAACTCTTAGAGGTTTGCCAACCTATGGATGGATGTCCTCAGTCGCGCCCTACTACAGAATGAATCATCAAATATACTAATTAATTCAACTCAATTAATTAGTAAGGCATGCAAATTGTAGCTGTTATTGTCATAATGTACCTGTTGTGGGGAAGTTTAATTGGCATGCAATCTCTTGTATTTTATCAGGTGAACTTCCTGTATACGCAAAATTTAAGTCTTCAGATTATAACTAGTTACTGTTAAGAAATGTATACTTTCTTTATTCAACTGATTAATTACATGTTTCAATTAGCATATGCGTCAGAATATTTCAAGGAATATTGTCAAACTTCAAAACTTTGATATGAAATAAAGATAATTTTTGCACTTGTATTACAAATTTCGACCAAGTACCAATAGAAAATGATACACTAAAACCGAAACGGAGAACCTACTGTTTTCGACTGCGGCTCTTTGAATGAATTAATATTCTGTAGAAAAGATACCATTTTAAATAATTTTTTCCGTCTTTAAACTAAAGTTATCAAATGGGTTATATTTTAAGTTTCAAGTAAACTATACGTACATTTAATGATACCTAGGGATTCTAATTTAATTCGTTGTAGAGCTCTATTCGAGAGTACCAAAAAGAATTTTTCCGTTTCAAAATAATAAGAAACTAGATAAATCCATATCTGGATCTTAAGAATTTGAGCTTTCGAAATGATTTTAATAGTATATAAACTAGATTTTAAGTTAATATCTAACAAATAATATTTCAGTAAAAACGTAAGTTAGTAAAAAATAGGAAAAACTGTATTTACCTAAAAAGGAATAAAGATGGTGAATACAAAAGCTGGAGATGGAGAAAGAGGAGAGAAATACTTTTTTTAAGATAAATCCCCTTCCATGATAAAACAGTTGCGTAGTTTGACTATGTATCTGGTGATTATTATATCTGCATTCTTTGGTATTTCATATTTTTCGCAAAGATATATCACTTGTAAAACACTTGGGGCTAGTGGTCGTGTTTTGCGAATCAATGCCATGACAAATAAAAACATCCGGGTTTCTACAAAATCTTACGTTTCTTCATTTCGTTCCTTATAACAATAAAACTAACCTATAAATCACTGTCGAATTCGTTTTAGCGCCGTTTAACAGATGGCAGCATACAGTCGCAATATCAACTTGCCTTTATAACGTCCTTTGCTGCGAAATAGGTACTTTTGATCCTCCCTCATTATATATATACATGTGTGTGTGTGTGTGTGGATTGCGACTTTTTAAGAGTGTAACGACTTCTGATGCCTGGACCAAGCTATCCATTTAGTTCTAGGGAATAAGGATTACATTAACAATTTTTTTCTCTCTTTTGAGCCTCTTTGTCAGAAAGATGAAAATATCACTTTTCTGTATAGGTAATCTTCCATTATGCATGTGTTCATTATAAATATATGCATCAAATAAACTTGCGAATGAAACCAGTCTGTTACATCAAAAAACAGTAAAGTTATGCTGAAGCACCCTTCTCATTACATTAAGCAATATTTAAATCATAATATTAGATACATTAGATAGATGGTCAATTTCAAGAAACATTTTATTTATTAAATAAATGCCAATGTAAAAATTGTTGTTGATCTTAAACAAATGCATTAAAATTCAATTTGATATTTTTGACGACTAATATCACTAAATTGTATTGCATACACGTTTTGAAGGGGAAAAAAAATCAAAACTAAAGTAGTTCTAGCTGCAAAGAAAAGTAATATATTGATTTTTTCTCACTTATGTTCCCATACCTTCGAAGCTTGAACTTGCTGTTAAGAACCTCCGTTCTAATTGATTGTTTGCTGACGTTTCACTTAGAAGCCTCACGAGGGCTATTTGTGATATTCCTCGCAATATTAAGCATCGGTCAAAGTAACATGAACGACACCTGTGCTGGTGCCTCTCCTTCAAACTACCAAAACCCGCCATCGGGAGAACATTGAGCCTCGGCAGTTTTAACGAGCATCAGCCTCGCTACACGGTAGTTTTTTAAAGGCATCAGGACTCGAACCCACGACTCGACGAAAACAAAACCGATCATTAACTGGCGACATGTAACCACTCCTCTACCGCGACTACCTTTGTTCTAAATAGAATACAGTGTATGAATATGTCTAAAGAAAACTTAAAGTGAGTCATTAGAGAAAAATCTTTAGAATCTTATTTGTGTCAACGGATTTGAACTTATAGTCATTGTATGTGTAATGTTCCTTTGCTAAAGGAAAAGGAATATCTTTAGATTCTATCTGAAGGATTAATTTCCAGTATATAATCTCCAATAGCCTATTACACAGCTTTCGTAGAATGTTATTTCTATGCAATCAAACTGGATGGCTGTTTATTCGCTATTAAATGTCTAACAACTTCAAATTGAGTTTAATGAAACATTCAAATGAAGAATTTCGAATGTAAATTCATGTATTAGTTTATTAGCCACCCAAGGGGCTATTGTTTTAATTGGGGCGTTTTGGAGTACCAGGTAAATTTTCAATTTTTTATCGTTTGCTTCAATTTTAAATACATTTAGCTAAATATATTCAAGTTAATAATTTATCATTTGCTTTAATTTTAATTACATATGACTGATATAATATTGAATTTAATAATTTATCGTTTCCTTTAATTTTAATATCGGAAAAGTTTATTATTGTCCACTTCTCGATATTTCATCATTTACTTTAATTCTTATATTTAATTGAGTAAATTAATAATAATTATTTTTTAAAAAAAAAGCGCACCTTGGGAGGCTAAATCTGTTCTTTGCAAAACTTTGCGTAGAACTTTTAAATAAAGTTGTGTTTAATGCGTAATACGTTTGTTTTATATTTATTTTGTTAATTCAAAATAATTAATAAATAATAATTTTGATATATTACATGTATATGGTAATATATTATCTTTTTCTTTTTAAGTTATTTTATATATAAATAAACTCAAAATAAAATGGATTTATTCTTCAACTAACACAACCATCCGTACCAGACTTGTGAAAAACTCATCTTCAAACTGCACTTATTTGAAAGAAATATTTCTCTCTCTTTACTAGTTGCTTCCTTACTTTATTTTTTCTCTCTCACAATTCTTTGTTTTATTTATACACTTGCAGCTTCCCTCATTCGTTCATTTAGTCAATCTGCAACACTGTTTTTTAACCCTACGACAGTACAACAAAAGAATCTTTTTTAGCCATTCCATGGGATGTCAGGCGAAAACTTCGAATAATAGTACAGATTTGTATAAAATAAGGGTAGCTGACCTTTCATGATCCTCAACCATGATAATACATAAATCCATTCTCTTGAGTATTGTTTAATAAATGTTTTTTCTATCTTTTATATAAATATAAAAGCTGTCTAAAAAGTACTTCATTTTTTGATGAAAAGAAAGTTGATACTGTAAATATGACGAACAATAGTTTTAATCTGCTTGGAAGAGATTTTCCTATTCAAAGAACTATACTTTTCAACCGAAAGTTTTATTTAGAGTTTATCCAGAGTAAAAGGCTACTCTATATAGAATCTAAACAAGCTTTCCGGGCTGCAATCTTTTTTCACTTTTCTTTCTTTTTAATTTTATTTCTAAAACTGATTGTTTTATGGCATTTGTAATTGTATTTTGATTTTGTTTCATAAATAATAGAGATGTTTAAAAAGTAACTAATTTTTATATCAAAACGAATATGAATTCCTCTTTTTAAATAGATCCAAATTTATTCAGACTTCTAACTGTTTTCTTGATAAACCTTAGTTGCTAGAATTTAGAATTTTAAAAGCCGTTTTAAAGTATAACTTATTTACATTTGTATAAATAAAATACTTTCCCTGTATTCTATGTAATTAAACTGTCTTGATTTTCTACGTTAGAGTTTAGTTATAGCGCCTTCGTCTTTGTTTAATTCTGGAGTATCGTCAACAGTTCGATGTGCTGCTCTATTAAAACATAATTAAATTATAATCTGAAACTTCTATGCATCAAAACATCAATACTAGGTTATAATACAAAAATCATCAATTGACAAATTAATGACTTATTTCTAAGTGAAATTTTTTATTTTATAATAACTTATGAATCTGGAAATAAATACCATTGTCGTTGCAAAATTTCAATTCTGAGAATTTTTTATAAATGATTATACTTAAGTATTACACATACAAAATTGTTACGTGAATAATACTTAATAAGCAATAATCTGAAGCACTTGACAAATTTATGATTTATTTTAACTTGAAATTTATTTATTTTATAGGAATTTATGTATATGGAAATAAAGATCATCGCTTTTGAAAATTTTCAATTCTGAGAATTTTAAATAACTGTATTTAAGAGTTAGACAGAATTATTGCATAAATAATACTTTTATAATATGAAGCCCACGACAAATTAATGATTAACTCCCATTTGAAATATTTTTTTTATTTTATAGAAGCTTGTGTATATGAAAATATCATCGTAGATGAAAATTTTCAATTCTGAGAATTTTAAATGACTCTACTTACACATAATTTTTATACAATTAATATTTGAATTAATTAATTTAATAGAATTTCTAACGTCTAAGATTTCGGATGATGAACGTTAAATATGTCGAGACGCGTTGGAGTGGTGGGGTGCAGAGAGGGTGTTAGTTCTGTTGAGGTCCTCGTCACTTGACCGAGATTCGAAATTACGAGGTCTGGTTCTAATAGGCCTCGTGTTGCTTTTAATAAATAATTAATCAACCAATCAATTCTTTTTGGGTACTGTTTTTCAATTTAGATGTCAGAAAGAACAAAAACAATTACTTTATAATTGAGTTCTGGTTTTTTAAATTTCTTTATTCCTTTTCTTTTTCTATGTTGCACATTTGCTTAAGATGCATGGAAGGATTTTGCTTATTTGGAAAAGAAAATGTCCTATCTGTTTAATTTTTTATCTACAAGTAGTAGTTCATTCTTTATAATTTCACGAACTAAGTTTTTGTATAATTCTTATAATGCATTTATATTAATCAACATTATAATTTATTTTGATGAGCAAGAAATATCCCAATTAGTAAAAAAAGTACAAAAACATTTTTTCCCGGTAAAATTAAAATCGGTTAAAAAAATTCCCCCTCTAACATTTATTTCAGTGTCTGCTGCATTCCTTTATCATTCTGAACTTTGAAATTCCTTGATTTGCTTAATGTTTTTTAAAAAATTATTGGATAATTAATTATACATATATCGTTTCCCCCTCTGATTGTTGTTTCTCTCTCTCTCTCCCTTCTTTCCTTTTTTTTTTCACAATTCATCATAGAGTGTGCTTTGAGTGTAACCGAAAAAAAAATATTTTAATTATCTTAATGTAAATAATTAAATATATCAGAATATTAAGTAATTTTTAAAAAACTCTCTACAAATTTTAAAGCGTTTACCTTACCATGAAAAATGAAAATAAATAAATAAATTTATTGATTCAGTTTGACTTTAAATGAGTATATTACACTTATTGAAGATTAATTTTATTCATTTAACGAATTTTCTCATTTTACACAAATTTGAAGAAATAGCAGAATTAAAAAAAATTGAGTATTCTCTGTACCCTTTCCCTTGCATCAACAAAAGGTTAAGACTGTAAAGGCTAAATTTTTGTTTTGAATTGTTTTCATTATACGGAAGTTTATTTGGGAATCCCTCGGCTTAGACACTCCTACTCAGACTGTTAGGAGAAAGAAAGAAAGAAAGAAAAAAAAAAAAAAAAAAACATAAAGCGTATTTACCTCGAAAAAAAAATCGACCTTTACTGTTCGTCGTGTCGGAATTTTGTCAGCTATCTGGTGCGGAACCAGTTTACTATTCCGCCGGATAATCCGTTTCGCTTTAACGGCACCGGAGTTTCCATCTGTTCCCTAATCTCGGGTTTAAATAAAAGTTAGTGAAGGCAAACTTCATTCTTCCACTTTCTTCGTATTTAAAAGATTTAAGTACATAGAATTCGAAAATTCTTTCAAGGATTTGATTGCTTAAAATATTTAATTTGCTTTACATAAAATATTTTTTTCTTTGATTATGCATTTTTGATTCGTTCTTTCGAAATTATTCCCCAATTGCCGTTGATAACTACGCAACTTTTCTGATGTAACATTAAAAAATCAATATCAATACTGAAAACACAATTGTATTCTTTTCAACGTCTATTTCGTAAAATTACCACTATTAATAACGATGGTAATGATAAAATAGATTGAAACCCCTTTGTTATTGATTTCATTTACATCCCACTAAAGTTGTTTAAATTACTGAGGAATTATTTATCAACTTCTGGAGAAAAAAAAAGATTTAACTGCCGTTAAATGAAGATGAAGGATGCCTTTTTAGACGCTTTTTCTGTAAAAGAACGAGGCAAAGGATAAACTAATTGAAATATGAAGGGAGAGAAAAAGAGAATATTCCATTAACTAGCATTACATTTAATCTCTTTTTTTTTTCCTTCTTTTTTTTGTAGATGATAGCATAATTAAAGAATTTTTTTTTTAAAATTCTGTTGAGAGCATATAAATATTCTGTTTATTTATTTCAAAAGAGTTTTACGTATGAATATGTCAAAGTAATATGTTATTCAAAATATTTTTAAAAAATCGAATTCTATGAAAGTTGAATACTTTTCGCTTTTACTTAGAAAGAAATATTTCCACCGCAAATTTTAATTAACTTCGAATCATTGTCATTAAAACCGAAAAAAGGTTAATGAACCAGGAATCGTTACATGGATACACTCACAAGTTGGATACACACTTCTACCGAGAGCTCTTTTTTATGTTAGACTAATTAATCACAAGCAAATTTCTCATGGAATATTCTTGTAAATAGGGTTTTAGAAAAATATGTACTTTAAGCCCTTCATATAGTCTTTTTATTGCAAAATATTAATCTATCAAATATCCATTTTAATATTTTGATAAAATTAAATCCTGTTTAAAAAATTGGGTTAAGTTTCTAATATTTTATATTTATCACAAAAAGATCTCTTTCCTTTTCATAAAAACAAAGATATAGAACAAGAAAGCAAACTTCTTGGCAATGACTAACGAAATGTACGGTGAATTAGAATATTCAGTATCAATATTTTAATCAAGGAACAATTATTAATATATCAATATGTATTATTAATATATCAATATGTATTATTAATATA
>BMAW01128705.1:371310-388793 GCA_019974015.1 Nephila pilipes | reverse complement strand
ATATATCAATATGTATTATTAATATATCAATATGTATTATTAATATAAAAGAACTATTTTCCAAATAAAACTTTTTTAGACACATATTCAGCTGTGCTGATACAAAATGAAGCCCTAACACTAACAAGAATACATCGCAAATGAAAATTACTTAAAACTTAAAATTGAAGTTACCAGTTCATAAATCTTAACAATACTTTTATGAAAAATTCTAAATTTGGCTAAGTATTATAGAATATCATTGCTATTACTTTCTATTTTCAGAAAGTTTGCATATATAAAAGTTGAAATAAAATTATAATTTTAAATCTGTTTCTTTAATTTAATTAAAGAACTCATATGAATAAATCATACCATTCTCATTGTTCCGATAATAAACAAATTTTACAATTTATTTGCATGAATTAATTACTTTTAGCAGTTTGAACAAATTTTAAAAATTTTTAACATTCAATGAACGAACCCATTGAAATTGTATGTTTCATAATTATTTTTCATATATAATTCAATAAAATTTTAAATATCATTGAAAAAAATATACTTTCACGGGTTTCTTCCTATGCCATTTGTACAAAGTGCGTTCCATAATGGCTGAATTGAACAGTCAAACATTTTACAAAAGCAATGCATAAGAGAGCTAATTCACACGCGAGAATTCTCATTTTCTATCAAAATGGTTTCCTGCCTATAAATTCGTCACATAAAGAGTTTCCTATGGAAAACAAAAGACTCGACCCACACAAGCGAAGGCTGATGTCCTTCCAACAGTTTATGATCGAATCCAGTGGAAAGGACTCCCGAGCAAGTGATTGTTGTGGGTCAACAGCTCATCAGAAGCGCTTGGAATGTTTCCGCTCAAACAGACACCCAATAAGCATGAAAATATTTCAGTTCTTGCTTTTCGTGTATCGCCTCGGTTCCTCTAGCAGTCTTGTTTCCTGCCCTCTAATCGCTTTTGTCTGTACATGTTCGTGTATTTCTGATTAACAAAGCAAAAACATCTTGTCGACGAAGTATTGTCATAAAATCAATATAGGATTAAACATTTGATATCGTTTGTGACAGAAAGAAAGAGAAACAGATTTGCTCCATTTAAAAACGAATGACTTTTTGATTCTGATTTTCTTTGGAATTAATTATCCCTTCATAATTAATGGTTTTTAAAGGTTAAAGTTTTTGGTTAGGTAACGTTAATAAGTTTAGTCAACTGATGAGTGATGCTGTAATCCGCTCCACTGTTTTGCTTAATTCCATTTCGTGTAGTTTAATTGTTGTGTTTAATTAGGTAATCCCTTATTTCATAATTAATGACTTTTACCTGTTTGAAGTTTCTGTTAGGTAACGCTGATAAGTATTAGTTAATGGGTAAATATTCCTGTAACCCATTCTGAATGTTTCGATTGATTCTTTTATATTCAAATTAATCCCTGTGTCTAAAGGAATAATCCATGTCATTTTGCAGGTGTGTGATTTTATGTATTTCAGGAAGAGTCTGTTGGATTCCTGGAGTACTTAACTGTTAAACTAACAGAATACTTAGATTAATTGTGTTTTAATCATCGACCTTCTCGTATTCGATCCGCATGTGTAACTCATTTGACATCAAGCATTTAAGGAAGTCTGAACCATACTGTTTGCATAACTTGAAGCTTTCACTGTTTATTTAACGAATTAATCATCGAAAGCTAGTCAATTGGGTGATAAGAAAAGTACTTTAGGGCTGCTTATTATTCAAGGCATGATTTCAAGTAGAAAGAGATATGCGCTACCGTATTATTCTTTTACCGCTATTTAAAAAGTGACGTAAGAGGTGTAATGTGATCTTGTGAGGATATTGTTTGATCCAGGAGCTCATCGTTTTCTCAAAGGAGGATTACAAGAAAGTAAGAAAATCGAACTAAAAAAGTTTTAATGTCCTTTAAAAGAAAATTTGAAAAGATACATTTTTTTAAAAAATGTAACAGAAATAAGAAATAATATTTTTAGCATCATACTTACAAACAAAAAATAGTTATTTTTGCTTGAAAAATCTGTGATTCTTCGCTAATATATTCACAGATATGGTGAATGTTCAACATGTTATGCCATCGAAAAAGTAGATAATGTATGCATTCTTGACAAATAGTGTGGCATATCATTTAAAATTAGTTGTCGCGATGGTTTTATATTGGTATGTAAAAGAATGCTGGTGGTAACTAATGCTGTAAGGCCCATTTATCCTTCGAATGATGGAAGTTGAAGATCTAGTTATTATCAGTCAAGATTTAATTGTGCGTTTAATACATAAACTCTACAAAAATAAGTGAATACTGTCCTGTCAGAATTAAATGTTATACAGAAAATTGAACTTAAAGTCCTCGACTTTCACTATATGAAAAAATGAGCAACATATCATTAGTTTTATAACAGTATTATATTGCAAACCAAACTAAAACTAACGGGACAGTTAATATTTACTATATGCCTCATTGTTAAGCAAGAATGCATACATGATCCACTTTTCAATGGCATTACTTGTCGAACAATCATTAAACCTGAGAGTATGTTAGTGAAGGGTGATATTTATTATTAAATAATTTCTTGCTGAATAAATTTGCTTTTCATATCGTTACCATATTGTTACATTTATACATCAAACTTAATTGTATTTTTAAAAAAAAAATTTCACCGGCTCTCTTCCGACACTTGACAAATAACAATTGAATTTTCAAATCATTCAGTTTGAAATCATCAATTGAATTTTCAAATCATTGAATGATATTGAATTTTCAAATCATTCAGTTTCTCACACGAAAACAGTTATAGGATATTCATTTTTTTCAAAGCCAGAAAAATAAATAGAAGTTTAATTTACATGTAGGTCTAAATGCATCAAGTTTTGCACAAGAAAATTCAGCACAAAATGAGCTTTCATGATTTTGAAAAAATTCTTATTACTTCGATGCTAAGTTTTAGCCGTTCATTAATCACTAATTTTACTGATTAATGAACAGCTGACTTATAGGTCACGTATTAAAGTTTAAAGGTGAAGGCGATACTCTTTTAAAACATAAAGGATTTTTTTTTAATTTTTCAAATATAGGAAAGTCAGGAGTTCAATATATATATATATACTACAATTATCTTGACTTCTCTTCTCTTATTTTATCTTATCTCTTATCCTATCTACAATTATCTTAATTTATCTTAACACTCAGCTTACAAATATAAGACGGGAAAAGAAAAAAAAAATTATAATGCTTACATAGGATCTCTTAACTGAATTGGAAATTTAAATTTTAATACAACATGCACCTAAATAAGTTGGTTGTATGTTATTAGTTCTTTACGTGTACAAAAATGAATGTACTTTTGCTTATTAATTCAAAATTGCTAGATAAATTAATCTGTATGGAACAAATGACAAGTGAAAAAATGTTTTTTTTCCCCCCCCCCCGCCCTCTTAATCGACTCAGCGTTAATGATATTTAAGTAGATGTTTCGTATATGAATGTTAATTTTTTCAGATCAAGCCATTCAGATAATCTTCGAGGAACAAACTTTAATTCAAATTCTTTGGTGAACGTGAGTTTTATTCCTCAGTAAATGTACCTCAAAGAAAAATAATGGTTCGGAAAGTTTTTTCTTCTATTAACGAAACAGTAGTTCCCAAAATTCATTTAACTGAAAACTATTGTCTGAATTCAGTTCTTTGTTAAATCTAAATGAAAGACCTACCTTTCTTTAAGATAAAAAGCCATTTGACCTACATGCTCAAGTTCGAGAATGCTTTTATTGTTCATGACCATTTTAATGTGATTCCTTCTCAGACTGAACTGAAAACATCTTTTAAAAACAGTGAATTAAGGTTTTATATTTAGATGATGAAATTAAACTTATTTGTACTTCTCTTTTATTGTTGAATGTTTGTTTCGATGCGTGGAAAATGTAGTTAAAAAACAATGTTTCTTCACATATTTATCATTTGAAATATTTTAAGTTTCTCTTACGAAATCGGTTCATTTCTGAATTTTCGTTTTCTCGTTCATTTCGTAACGTATAATTTGGACTTTTTTTTGTGTGTGATTTTGAAAAAGTATTGCTACAATATTATGGTGCAATGCTTTCTAAATGAAAAATCAGAAAACACGTTTTTCTATATTTATGTTATTATTTACTACCTTTTAAGTAAATTAGAGGAATATTTTGTACTCATTCATTAAAAAAAAAACTCTTTTATTGGAATCAAAAAGTTATTATTTCATAATTTTTAAATGTATGCTTGTAATTGGTGTAACAATTTAATGTTACATTAATAAAAATTGTATTCACATTAATCAACAATACAAAAAAATTATTTTAAAATCCTTTTAATGCTTTTTAAACGATTTGTGAGAATAGAAATAACATGTAAAAGATTTTGGAGAATAGAAATAATATGTAATAATGACAATAATAAATTATCAAATTAAATACGAAGATAAAGAAGATAGAATACAATAATTGCATTTATCTGTAATTATAATCTTGTTATTACAAAATATTTTATATTTAATTTGTAATTAATTATTAAGTTACATGAGAGAGAGAGATTACATATTTATTACTGGTGAGAAATCATTATTAATAAAGAGCTTATTTGATTAAACTGTAGTAAATTTTATGGTCGCTTCTGGTTAGAAACGATACATAGGTAATGTATGTTTTCTTACTGAAAATTTTTTAACAGTTTCATAAACTTTTATAGTATTTTGAAGAATTTTTTTTCTGCGAAAGCTCATGATAGCAACTTAATTTGCAACAAAAAATTTAATCCTATGAAAGAATAATTTGTAAAAATGCATTATTCTCGAGAACAAATGAAATTTAAACACAGAAAATATCCTACGGGTAAAGTTATTTCTTGTTTATTCAATAATATTCACATTTAATATAAGACTTAAGAATTAGACATTAATTTAAAGCTTCTAATTAAGCTCATTATTCAATTTGACTTTTACCAATATTTACTAAATCTTGTATTATAAATGTTCTTTTCACAAAAATTTCAAATTACGAAAAAATTCTACTTTAAGTAAATAATTAACCATTTTAGACGTATGACATCAGGCTTAAATACATACAATAAAGGGGAAGTAGTATAATTTTTGCTTCCGTATTTGCTGCAAAACGCTCTTCTGAAATAAAATAAGGTTCCATAATCATTTTAAAATTACAGTTTTCAACACATTTCTAAAAGAACACGCAGTTTAGAATTTTTAATAAAAATAATTATTATTTATCTCTATACGAGATATTTGAGAATACAATATTTGAGAATTTGAGAGACGACAAAATCAAAACTTAAATAAATTATTCTATGAAAGAGGAAGTGAAAAACTAATGATATGCTTCGAAAAACTAATGATATGCTTCGAAAAACTATTTAAAAAAGGTACTGGTAGATTTTTATATACCGCATATATACACACAATTCACTTGAAATTGAGCTTTTAAAATTTTAGTGAGATGTAGATTTGTAGCTTGGGAGGCTGTTTTTATAAAGTTAAATATTATACAGGAATTACAAAAGCGATCTTACTTCAAAAATTTGTAGAAAATAAAACAACATTAAGAAAATTAACCATAATTTTTTTAGACATTCATTAATGAAAGTTGCCTTATCTTTTAAGAGTACACTTCATTTTATTGATGTAGAAAACATGAATAAAGTTGTAACAAGTAAAGAATATTTAAACATTTAAGAAAATTTAAGAAATTAATCTATTTGAAGTAAAGTAAAGGAATTGAAAATATTAAAATATTTTAGATACTTTTAATACACTAATGCTATAAAAATAATTGTAAAACAATATTTTCTTAAAGCCAAACTTAAGAATCTTTTTGTCATCAACATCTTCAAAGTATATTTATAATCAAAATTATAATAGTATTATTTTCCAAATTAATTTTTAGTTTTTACTTTTACTTTTACTTTTACTCGCTAGATGGCTCTAGTGGGTAAAGAGGGAAGTTCTTTTTACATTTTTTTTTTTAAATTTAATTTTAAGAAAAAACCAGACTGAAGTCGGTTCAATACAGAATTTTACGTTGCAGCGGATGTCACAGATTTTTTTTATTCAAATTATGAGATTCTTACACTTTAATTTTTTTTCCCACACAAAAATTTTTTCACCCATACACATGTATAAAAAATTCGATTAATTTCCTAATTGTTTTGATTTTAAAGATTATATTACAAGAATGTTATTTCATCTTTTTTTTTAAAGGCTTCGATTATGAAGATTATAGAGGGAAATGAGTTCAACTAAGATACTGACAACAGGACAGTCAAAAATTTAATCAGCGAACATTTATTTTGTAGGTTAGACACACAATTACAACCACCATATTTGAGATAGTAGATCATTTTCTTACTTATAAATGTTTTCTAATTGTTTAACATGTTAAGCTCCATTCAGAAAAAAAATTATATTTTCTACTCCCTTCTCAACAATGACGAATAACAGGTCAATTGAAAAGTCCCCGGCCTACCATAGTAAAACACATTTTTTTGGCAAAATTAGTTTTATTTATTCAACATAATTCCCTTAAAGCTTAATACACTGATTATAGCGACCCTCCAACTTTTCGATACCATTTTTGTAGTACGATTTGTCCTTTGCTTCTAAATAGGCCTCAGTTTCGGCGATCACCTCTTCATTCGACGAAAATTTCTTCCCAGCGAGCATTCTTTTGAGATCTCAGAACAGGAAATAGTCGCTGGGGGCCAGATCTGGAGAGTACGATGGATGAGGAAGCAATTCGAAGTCCAATTCATGGATTTTTGCCATCGTTTTCACTGACTTGTGACACGGTGCATTGTGTTGGTGAAGCAGCACTTTCTTTTTCTTCAAATGCGGCCGTTTTTCGGCGATTTCGTCCTTCAAACGGTCCAATAACGCTATAACGCTATGTAATAGTCGCTGCTGATGGTCCTTCCTTTTTCAAGGTAGTCAATGAAAATTATTCCATGCGCATCCCAAAATACAGACGCCATAACCTTGCCAGCCGACTGTTGCGTTATCCCACGCTTTGGAGCGGGTTCAACGTGTGCAGTCTACTCTGATGACTGTCGATTGGACTTCGGAGTGAAATGATGGAGCCATGTTTCATCCATTGTCACATATCGTCGCAAAAACTCGGGTTTATTACGCTTGATCATCTTCAAACACTGCTCCGAATCATCATCTCGTCGTTGTTTTTGGTCAAAAGTGAGCTCGCGTGGCACCCACTTTGCACAGAGCTTTCTCATACCCAAATATTCGTGAATGATATGATGTACACGTTCAGTTGATATCTTTAGAGTGTCTGCTATTTCATTCAATTTCAATTTATGGTCATTCAAAATCATTTTGTGGATTTTTTTAATGTTTTCGTCGGTAACAACCTCTTTGGGGCGTCCACTGCGTTCGCCGTCTTCGGTGCTCATTTCACCACGTCTAAACTTAGCATACCAATCCTTGACGGTTGATTTTCCTGGGGCAGTGTCCGGAAACTCGACATCAAGCCAAGTTTTTGCTTCAACTGTATTTTTTCCCTTCAAAAAGCAATATTTTATCAACACGCGAAATTCCTTTTTATCCATTTTTTTTCACAATAACAAAAGTTGCTTCACTCAAAATGCTAACAACTAATTCACAAACTAATTATCCGATAGTTGTCAAATTTATACAAGCATCTTTTGAGGGTTAGGGCTAACTAAAAACATATGGATTTAATTCTAGTAGCGCCATCTATGTGTCAGGCCGGGGACTTTTCAATTGACCTGTTATTTAATACAGCCGTTCTTACATTTCTTTTTACGTCGTATTATGTCACTAAAGATTTTTCAAAACTTGTATTACTTTTCAATGTATCTGCAGTTACGCCTCTCATTCAAAGTAGCAAAGCATGTCAGTTAATTCTAATTAAAAGGAAAATATCTTTATATTTAATACTTTTTTTTTATGTTGAGAAATTGACCTTACAACAGAGATCATTAAAAAATAATCGCCAATGGCATTTTTCTTAAATCACATTTTCTTGCTGCATTACTTGCTTCCTCGGTTTTGGTTAATTTAAGAAATTAATCGAAAAACAATGTAACAGTTAAAATTAGCCACTTAAATTCATTTATGAATTTTATTATTGTCTAACGACATATCTATACTGCTTGCCAGTCAAAAGCATCCGCAGTAGCCGAGTATTCATGGTTGTTAACTCGTGGGCGGCGTTGTTTCCGTTGAATTGTGGGTCCCAGTCATGCTGCCACTCAAGATCTGTCGAACAGCAGGATTGATACCCGTTAAATCTATTGAGGCTCCAAGCTCTTCTGTTGGTGGGGTTGGAAGTTTGAAGAGATTAAGAATTAGTCGCCAACAGCCTTTGTGTTGCCTCTGAGTGCGATCTTACTAAAACAATCTAGTTTGTCAATCTCGCAATAAAAAGAAATACTTGAGGTCTTAGTTTTTCATAGGTGAATAAAACGACAAACAGACTAATAAAAAACTCGAATATGTCCAGTAAAAAAATTCAATGTATCTAAATTTTAAATCGTACAATATGCACATATTCAAAATTACGTAAAAAAAATTAATCTCTATCTTAAAACACAAATAAGAGTGCTAATGTTTTCATGTATACGTAACAGAAAAAGCTGAAAGGAAATTTAAAGTTAGTAATTATATAGAGAAGAGAAAACAATTTTAGTATTGTTCTCAAGCGTATTTTGAAAATTTGGTCCATAAAAATTTCACCACTTTTGTTGAGCCGAAACGTTTTTTGGATTTCTGTCGAGAATTTATATTGATCGTTTACATAGATCACTAAAATAATCTCCGTTTTTATAAAGAATAAATACTACAGAGGATCCTGAATTAAGATCTACATATTTCAGATAGTAATGTAGTGCATATATATATATATATATATAAAGGTTTTTATATGATTTTGGACACATTTTGATGTTTAATAACTCATAAAATAATGAAGATGTAAACAAACTTATGGTAACAGGTGTGGCGTGGACTAATAAACGACCGCTTCATTGAGCCTTTCTCTTTTACTGTAAAGACAATCACATAAGTCATTTACTTAGATATATTGGAAAATTTCGTATTTCTACAACTCTAAGACCTTCTCTGAGTCGCAAGTCTTTTTTGCAACAAGACGGTGCGCCATAACATATAAATTTTTTTTATGTTATATAAAAAGTAAAAGAAAAATGAAAATCCTTTTTAATTGCAAAAACATAGAAAAAAGAAAATTACCCCTCTAAACAAATAAGAAAGAGAATAAATACATGAAAGAATACATGAATAAAATAGCAAAAAGATAATCTTCAAAACATGAAAAAAGTATTAACATAAGCATGAAAAACAATGAAAGAAATAAACCATAATATAAAATGAAATATAACATTTATAAATTCTGAATCTGGTTTGTGATAGATTGGTAGATTTTCATATGTTTAACAGGCCCAACATTCACCTACAGAAAAATGTAATTTTGCTTTGAAATGTATAGTTACCGTAATTCTTGATAATTCAGCCTTTGTTACTTTAGGTTTCGACTACAGAGCAACGCGTGAAATAGCTCGGGCTATGATCATACGAGTAAAAAGAAATAAAATATTGAAAAGGAAATGGAATTTCAAGATTGGGGGATCTTTGTTGAGAAAATAATGACTGTTGAAAGTCTAATGTGAATATGACAGGCAGGAAAACTAAGATTAAATCGGAAGTAGAATTTTGGTTAAGTGTTAAATTAATTATTCTTACACACACACTCACACATTACATATACAGTGGATCCTAAAATTGAGTTGACATTAAAAGTATAAAAAAGTGATACTGAATATTTATATAAAATTAATATATACCTAAGTGATAAAATACATTTTAAGAAATGTATTAGACGAAGGAATAAGTATGAAACCCTTTTTAATAAATTAATTACATACTTTTTAAGCAGAAACTACAACATATTAAGTCATAAAATTGAGTATACTCCTGGCATAACTTTTAAATGAAAGCATACAAAGACAAACTAATAATTTGGTTGCACACCCTTTCGAATAAATGACGGCTTCCAGACAATGTAGCATCGATTTAACAAGATTTTGGGTTGTTTCACTCGTGATTTTAGCCTATATTTCTCTTAAAACACCTTTAAATGATCTTTATTCGTGATATGATGCTTCTGGACAGATTTTTCCGACTTTGACCTTAAATTTTCAATAACGTTGAGATCAGGGGGTTGTGGTGGAGTGTGCAACTGCGTTATACAGTTGTAGAACAACCACAATGAATCAATTGTAGTTGTGTGTTTAGGATCATTATCGTATTGAAAAATGAAACTCGATCCTAAACCTAACTTTAGAGCACTTTACTTTAAATTATTTTTCAGAATGTTCAATAATTGAATTTTGTCCATGATCCCATCAATAAACACTAAATTCCCACACCATTAGCTGACATACAGCCCCATACGAGTACAGAGCCATTCCCATACTTGACAGTAGGAATGGTGTTTTTAAGAAGCAACTCACTGTTAGGTTTCCGCCAAACATAGCACCGCCCATCATTTCCAAAAACATTAAATTTGCTCTCATCACTGAATGTAACTTAATTCAAGAAGTCTGGTGACATTGAAATATAATTGTCAGCAAATGAAAGTCTTTTCTCCTGGTTTCATTAAGAAATTAAAGGTTTTCACTTGGCCACACGACCATGAAAGCCTGCTTTTCATGAGTACTCATCTAATAGTTTCTGCTTTCTAATAGCTGTCTCGTAGAAGAAGTGGTTGCAGCAATTTTTGGAGCACTCATCTTTGGAGTTTCAGTCACTTTTCGTAGGATCCTTCTCTTGGTTCTGTCATCCAGGATCTCCTTTCGTCCTCTTCCGTCAATATTTTTAACGTGTCCCTACTTATACTTTTTGATGATTTTTTGAACACATCTGTGACTTCGCTGAACTACTTTTGCAATTTTTCTAACAAATTTACCTTCTCCAGCCATTTTAACTACCAGCTCTCTAACTTGAACTACAGTTTCCGTTCTGGAACCCATTTTGAAGATTAAAAATTAATATTTCTACAAGAAACTTGTACATTAGGATCTAAATCCATTGTCAGTATTAAACGCAAAAGCTTTAGTAAAATAGTATTAACTAATTTATCAGGTTGTGGTCATTTTCTACAAAGTGCATACTTAATTTTATAACATCAATTCGTGTAATTTAGTCAGAGGATGCAAAATTTTTGATCATTATATTATCTTCATATTTATTTATTGGATAAATATCTTATTTAAGGAGTGATTTATCATTCCTATTAAAAAATCCTTTTCATAAAACTTTTTACCATGTGTTCGTATTTTCAAAGTAAAGAAAGATAGGTGTATACTCAATTTTGGGAGCCAAATGTTTTATATATATATATATATATATATATATATATAAATAACAGGTCAATTGAAAAGTCCCCGGCCTGACACATAGATGGCGCTACTAGAATTAAATCCATATGTTTTTTAGTTAGCCCTAACCCTCCAAAGATGCGTGTATAAATTTGACAGCTGTCGGATCATTCGTTTGTGAATTATAGCATTTTGAGTGAAGCAACTTTTGTTATTGTGAAAAAAGTGGATAAAAAGGAATTTCGCGTGTTGATAAAATATTGCTTTTTGAAGGGAAAAAATACAGTTGAAGCAAAAACTTGGCTCGATGCCGAGTTTCCGGACACTGCCCCAGGAAAATCAACCATCAAGGATTGGTATGCTAAGTTTAGACGTGGTGAAATGAGCACCGAAGATGGTGGACGCCCAAAAGAGGTTGTTACCGACGAAAACATTAAAAAAATCCACAAAATGATTTTGAATGACCGTAAATTGAAATTGAATGAAATAGCAGACACTCTAAAGATATCAACTGAACGTGTACATCATATCATTCACGAATATTTGGGTATGAGAAAGCTCTGTGTAAAGGGGGTGCCACGCGAGCTCACTTTTGACCAAAAACAACGACGAGTTGATGATTCGGAGCAGTGTTTGAAGATGATCAAGCGTAATAAACCCGAGTTTTTGCGACGATATGTGACAATGGATGAAACATGGCTCCATTATTTCACTCCGAAGTCCAATCGACAGTCATCCGAGTGGACTGCACACGATGAACCCGCTCCAAAGCGTGGGATAACGCAACAGTCGGCTGGCAAGGTGATGGCGTCTGTATTTGGGATGCGCATGGAATAATTTTCATTGACTACCTTGAAAAAGGAAGGACCATCAGCAGCGACTATTACATAGCGTTATTGGACCGTTCGAAGGACGAAATCGCCGAAAAACGGTAGTATTTGAAGAAAAAGAAAGTACTGCTTCACCAAGACAATGCACCGTGTCACAAGTCAGTGAAAACGATGGCAAAAATCCATGAATTGGGCTTCGAATTGCTTCCTCATCCACCGTATTCTTCCAGATCTGGCCCCCAGCTACTATTTCCTGTTCTCAGATCTCAAAAGAATGCTCGCTGGGAAGAAATTTTCGTCGAATGAAGAGGTGATCGCCGAAACTGAGGCCTATTTAGAAGCAAAGGACAAATCGTACTACAAAAATGGTATCGAAAAGTTGGAGGATCGCTATAATCAGTGTATCATCCTTGAAGGGAATTATGTTGAATAATAAAAAAAAAACTAATTTTGCCAAAAAAAATGTGTTTTACTATGGTAGGCTGGGGACTTTTCAATTGACCTGTTATATATATATATATATATAGTGAAATATTTCCAATGACATTTTTCTTTCAGAACCATTTTCTTTTAAATGCCCTAATTTTCAAATTAATAAAAATTACCATATTAGCCCAAATATAACGCGTTTTTTTTTTGACTAATAATTTCCCGTTAAAATATTGACTTGCGCTAAATTTGAGGTCTAGGTAATGGAATGTAACAACTCTTTTTATTGTTATTAGCCTTACTGCCAAATTTGTTTAACATACTTAATTTTATTGACATGAATGTAGTCTGTGTTATTAATTATTTTTAATAAATGCTTATTAGACTAAATCACATTTTCTTTGAACTATTTTATGTAAAATGAATGTATCGCATTAAATTCATCCTTTCCCTCCTATCTTTATAAAAAATTTTGGTGTCGCGGTAAATTCGGCGTCTCGATATATTCAAGCTAATACGGTTGCAAAAACTAATTACCGTTAGCAAAGATTTTTAAATCATCAGTAAATTTCAAATTTATAAGAATATTGTGAGGATGCTCTGGGTATACAACGCTTTAAAATAAAGACAAAATTATAATTGAACGTCTCCCTGTTATTCGTTTCCGAAGTCATTATTCACCAATTAAATAATTACTAAATTAAAATCTTAGCACACGCAAATATATAACACTCGAATAATAAGGAGACAGATGACTCTTCTCAATTTATTGATATTTCTTAAAGCATGAAAATGCCATCTCTTTGTCTATTCTATTTTAACACTTTTATAATCTAATTTAACATCAGTATTAAAGAACAATCTCACCAACGAACTCTAGTCCAAGTTATTTAACTTACAATGTTTAGGGATTCGAGCGGTTTCCTTAATTCTTACTCATTTCGATATTGTTTGGATTCTTGTTCGATAACAACTCACATCAACTACGAATAAGCATGATTAATCACTATCTTTTGCGGACCACTATAATATAACTTCCAACTTTCCGACTTCTCTCACATTAAATTGAATTTAGCTTATATATATATATATATATATATATATATATATATATATATTCACAATATAAAATGTCCCCAGGTTAGTGAAGAGAAAATCACGTATAGCCGAACGTCACACAATCAATTCCATTCTATGTGGGCGGGTAGCCGAAAGGAAATGGTCACGAGTTTGCGATTGATGTTGTTTCCTTCGAATTGTGAATTCGAGTACTGATTCCTCTAAAGAATCATCGTATAGGGGGAGTAATGCACGTTAAATCCTTCAAGGCTCCAAGTCGGAGTGGTGTGGAAGTTTCGAGAGTGGGGTGCCAGCTCGTTTGATGTCCTTGTTACTTGATCGAAATTCAAAATTACTAGGTCCATACCCAATAACTCTCGCATTATTTCTAAGTGTAATGTTAATAATCAATCAGTCTGTCTATTCTTCTATGATGCTTATAAATTAACATATATTGATCGCAATCATAAGCTGTTAAAAGACATAGAAGTAGATATTTATTTGTTTTCATTGCTTTGCATTTTTATTTATGTGAATCAATTTCATTGAATTTTAATTTAAAATTCTTGTTTTCCGAGCAGGCACTTCATTATGGACGGCTTTCAAAAGAATGCAGCTCAGCGGCATGGTGAAAGCAACGACCCACGAATACCAATAGCCTGGCGTCACCGGGAGATGACCTTCAATAACCCTAGTGCCAGAAGAACTTCTTCTCCATCTGTTACATCATCTTCGTCTGACGACCGCGAAGAGGTTCCAATTGTAAGACAACACTATAGACCCCTCAGTCGCCATAGCAACATGAGCAATATGGAAAGACGTGATGATCGTCTAGATCATTATGCTACGATACGCAATGAAAGATTAGAGCATTTTTCATCATCAAGAAGTGACAGAATGGACTCATATTCACATCGTAATACTCCACCCGTAGAAAACTATTTTCATGGGCCTTACAGGAATTCAGTTAATGGATCAACTGGTACTTTGCGGTCGACAAGAAGCGTACCAGCTCTAGCTTTTGCAGCAGCAATGGAAGGTCCAGATCCATGCCCAATACACGGAGGAAATCATGGTCCAATGCGAAGACATGGCTCTTTATTTGATATCCGATCTCCACCTTTAGGAGGACCGCTGAGCTTAGCAGGTCTCGACAAGAAAAACTTTTATGGTTCAAAACATTCTCTTATAAATGGTCATCCACCTCCAACACATTTCCAGTTCCATCCAGAAATGCCACAATACTTACCACCTCATATGATTAATCCCATGATGAGACAGCCTCATCATTTAGGGATGCCAGTTATAATGGAGCCTATTCCTTTAAGAGATCCCTTCAATAAATCCATGACATTTCAACGTAATGGTGCTAATGGATACCCGACGAAAGAACCGATTGATCCATATAGTGTGGAACAAGTTTGTTGCAAAGGCCATTTGATAGTCTTATGGATTATTTTAGGTGTAGTTACGGTTGGTGTGATTCTTGGTATCATAATGGGGGTCACAATAACTTAATTACTTCCCAATGCAATTTTGACTTCTATTTCACAAGTAGATTTAAAGGGAAAAAAAACTGCCTTTTTTAAATATATATATATATGACGAAAACAAATCAAGGAATAAAACAGGAAGTGGATAATGTGTTTCATATGACTGAAAGAATATATATTTTTTGGAATTAAATTAATATAATATCAAGATGCATTCCCCCCCCCCTTCGAATTTTGATAGGTATCAAGGATCTTCAAATTGTGTGGTTTAGGTTACTACCAATAATCTGAAAATTTCTTCATAGCTTAAGAGCAGGAGAAAAACTATGCGCTGAGCGAATCATGAGAGTGTCGTAACTCAATGGGCTTAACGTATTTAAATGAGGTTCAAATAAGCTATTTCAAATCATTTATGCTTACTGATGAAAAATGCAGTGAATATGATGCTGTTTATTTCATTATCCTGCTGAAGGATATAAAATTTATTTCAGACATTTACTAAAAGGTGGCTAGAATTAATATGAATAATAAAATCATTCACGGTAATAAATGTGTGTACATTAGAGAGCAACACTTTTTCAATCAAGGGAAATTGTATTTAAAATTGTTTATAAATGGTGGTTATGGTTAAATGGAATAAATTGTTATGTTGTATTTTATATATTTGCTAACTTCGATTTATATGTATTAAAAGTTGTATTTCTGAAAAAATAACGTAATTACTATACATGCAAACATATTTACTACCTTAATGCATTCAAGTTTATAAAGAAACGTAAAATACGTCTATTAAAGAGAAACTGCTTATGTTTATAACAGTATACTAAAAAGAAAAAATCTATAAATTGTCAAACCCACTAGAGATCTATTATACATGAATGTGTCTGTTTTTCTCATTCAAATTATATCAAAACAATTATATATTAGTCTTTACGAGACTTGTTTTTTTTCAACGCTTACATAAAAATAACTTAAGACATAATTCTTAAAATTTGTTTAAGCTAGTACTTTATTAATTTGCAACCTTTTTACGATTTGTAATGGGGATTGACCAAGAATGCTTTACTGATAAACATCTTGCTATTCTCTTCTAGGTAACTTCAAAAGCCCTCCCCCTTCTCAGGATAAATTAATATTCCATCTAAACTTTTTCTAGGAGCTCATAGAGCCTGACTGCTGCTAGAGCAAAAAGAAAATAGTTACACGAGTTTAAGAAAGAAACTAAAAACCCCACATTAATTATATTTTTAAAATGCTTTTAGTCCAGACAATACAGTATTGAATATTACGTTAGAATTCCTTTTTTTTTTTTTTTTTTTCTTATTAGCACATTAATTTGCTTGCAGATTGTAAATTTTTAAAGCTTATAAATGAGATTTTCTACATCGAAATAGCTTTTAATTTGAAATTTTTTTTTTTGAAAATAAAAGAACGAGTATTAATATTTTTAATGTTGTAACAGGATTCAAAAGGTTAAGCTGAGTTATTCTAGAATTATATATCTAACTATCCCTATCGAAATAGATTTTCCACATTTCCTAATTTGAAAACCCTAAATTTTTTTGAAAATAAAAGAATGGGGATTATTATTTTTAATGTTGTAACAGGATTCAAAATGTTAAGAGCTGGGGTATTCTAGAATTATAGACCTAACTACCCCTATCAACAAAATATATTATTAAATAATGGTTATAATACCAAAAATATAAATTGAAAAAAAAAAAGAGATACTGAAAATTTAAATCCAAAAAATAAAATTTGAAAGAAAAACACACAAAAAGCAATTTTTTTTTTTTTTTAAAAATCCAAATGCTTGAAAAAAAAGTTTTTAGAGAAAATCAAGATTTTCCAAGCATAAAACTCAACGAGTATTAATATTACATACAGTAATTCAAATAAATGAAAATAAGTTTACAAATTAACAAAATATAATGAAACTAAATTTAGAAAAGATATTTAATCACTTTAGATACTCAATAATGCTTTATTTCAAGTCATAAAATACTTGAAAAAGTATAAAATATGAGTTAAAAATCTTCTATGAAGTTTACCCCGACCATCTTCCCACATGGAGTAATATTTTTAAGCGCACAATTAAAATACCAAATCCTACCAATTTTTAAATGTTGCCAGAACGCCGACACTAAAACCTAGAAATACTAAATAAAAAAAAATCAGAGGCCAGCACAGCTACTAAGAATATTGAAAAAAATTACAACTCAAAAACTATCAAATCCGAATTTGTTAAAACACCAA
>BMAW01128705.1:332644-371292 GCA_019974015.1 Nephila pilipes | reverse complement strand
AAAAAAAAAAAAAAAAAAAAAAAAAACACACACAAAAAGTTAAGAAAATCTTTAAAAAACCAAATGCTAAAAAAAAAATTTAAAAACCAAAAACTAAAATTAAAAAACTTAAGAGAAAAATCAAGACTATCCAATATATATATACAGTTTTTATTAATGATGATTTTATTGAACATTTTGATTTAAAAGAAAGTCCATATCAATATAATAATTTCCAAGTTAAAGCATAATCAGGTAAAATAAATTATCTGTATGTTCAAAATTATTATTTTTGTTTATTTATTTAAAATCACATTTTCACCTATTTAAAGAATCAATCAAAAAATAATTTAATTAGCTTGTTAAGTTCTATTAAAATATTTTATTAAATCTCTCTCATACTCACATTTATTTATTGTAATTGAACCTGAGAAAAAAGTTTAACTGTTGGTCTCCGAAACAAATTTCCTGAGATCTCTAATGGTGCATGTACTTTTCTAAAAAAATATCTAATTATTTCCTTCTTGTATGCATGCAAAGGGTTGACTTATAAAAAAAAGTATACACTATTTTTTTCGTTAGTTAAAATTTGGATCGTAAATATTCCAGTTCGCATGACTATTTTTGGTTATGTAATAATTCGGAACTAATATTGACTTTTATTCATTGTGGTTAAGATATTTACCTTTCATTAATTAAATTATTATATGTACTCCTGTTTATACACACAAATACCAATTGCAACACCATGAAGGAATTATGTGAGGTAGTTGAAACTTACTGTAAATGCAAATAAAAGTGTTCAAACCAAATGAGTAGAATATCAATCTCACTGAACTGCTGATTTTGCTAATTAAAAGAGAGCTGTAGCTGAAAATAGAAAATGTCTGTTATTCTCTATTAGTAAAAAACTCTTCATGAGATGCCTCATGAGCAAAACAGGAAAAGGAGAGTAAAATAATTTTGCAAAAATATCTCAAATCATACATCAGAAAATCTACCCAAAACAGAAATGACACAGACACCATATAAACATAAGAAGTTCCCAAAGACGATATAACTAATTGTATATTATTCCGATCGATATCCACTGCTTTATATCATAAGATGTTTTACGGAATGTATATTCTCTCCGTTTATCATTCGAGAACCGAAAGTAACAATTTTGATGAGGTTTTGCATTTATATATATACAATATTGTTTCCACAGTTTGATATTTTTATTTTTCAATGTGTAATTGTTTCTTAGCATTTGTACGTAGCGATATTTTTTAAGCGAATGCTCCTCTCTTATATTATAGCAACACTTTAACACATATTTCTTTCTTTTATTTATTTACCTAGCGAAGTTACATTTTTGAAAATTTTTTTATGAAAAAAATCAATTATTTTTGGTCTGTGCATTAAGTCTAATGAAGACTCAATGCCATAAGAAACCAACCAACCAACCATTTATGTCCATCAATTTACTTTTGCTTATCAATAAAATACAATTGTAATCTATAACTAAAATTTTTGCAACACACGAATAAATATTTTGATATTGTCTTTTAAGTACAACCTCAAAATCTATTGATGATTATCATAAAGCTACAGAATTATCTGAGTGTCCATTAACTTCTTCAAAATACACTTTTGTTGGCCAAGACTAACTAGAATGGAAGAATTATGACTATAAAACTATTTAAAAAAATTATATAGTATATTTATTAAATATTTTGTTTAAATATTTATGGATGTATTACATAACAATCAATTTGTGCGGTTTCCTTAATTTTCCATGTAAATTATTTTAATCTTCCAGCATAAAAAGATTTTCCATTTCTACTATGTCAATACAAAATACTTACATAAAATAACTTGTTTAAATTTACTAAGAAAATGAGTACGTACATTCATTAAAAAAACAAAAGACACTTAGTAATTTTCGCAATTCTCACCGCAACTGGACAAAATTTAATGTGGCTCAAAGGGAGCAAAATTATGGTGTCAATAAATTAACATGGTTAATCAACTATTGAAACGAATTTTTTCATAATCGAAGCCAATTTTTTTCATGTATATAATTTTTTGTCTCCTCACTAATTTAAATTTCACATTTCGTAAGATTCTGCTTGAAAACTTTTGAGTTATGGGGGTTTTGTGTTCATCAAACAATGCAATTTTTTAATCAATTCCAAATATATGAAAAAAAAATTATTTGTAATGCATATTTTTAAAATATGTATTTGCACATGCCACATTATAAAATTGAAATTATCTTAATTATGTCCAATAGTTTTTAGAAATATTCAATTTTGAAGTTACGATCAGAAGCTAAAATCCCTTTAGGAACCATATACTACTTTATAAATCTAAATTATCAATCCACTTATCATGCAGTGTTAGAAAAATCAGGGAATTATTATGAATTGTTTGCAGGAAGTAATATAGTATATGACCTTATAATTTTCCTGAATATCTCTGAACCTAATGATTGGATTTTAATGAAATTTAAAGTATAAGCTATTTGCCTCACTATCAACTTAATTCTGGTGGGGGATGGGGGTAACACATCTAATTCTATCATGGGAAAAATTCTGTTTTAGAAGTTAATTGTTTATGTTGATGAAGTTAATTAATCAATCCATTAACATGATAATTTGATAACTATGATACCAGTTTTATTCTATTGTGATAAAAATTGCAAAAGTTATTTTAAGAGTTTCCTATTTTTTTGACAATTGTACATAACAAAGTATGAATTGTATTAAATTAATCAACATCAACTATATTTCCCAAATCGTTTATTATATTGAAGCAATTAGTTTTAAGTGCATAAAAGCTTTTACTAATATGTTAAACATGTGTAATTTTCTTTAAAAGAATCGGTATCAACATCGATGAGCAAATGTTTTCATATTATTAAAAAAAGTACTCATCAACATTTTTATATTAAAAAATAATAATTCGAATATAAAACATTTTTATATTCGAAAAATGTTCTCTTGGGCATTCCATATAGGGCATTTAATTCTTCTCACCAGATGGTTAAGCAGTTAGAGAATAGTAGCCAATAATTACAAAGTATGCATTGCCAGTTTTGAGCTTACCTTCAATTGCCAGTTTTGAGCTTACCACCCAAGTAGTCTAATCGATTACATCATGTAATTTCTCAAATAAGTTATTTAATTTTTTAATGAAATATGGAAATAATTATAAATTAAATTATGATGCAGTAAAGAGTATTGTTCCAGGAACACAGCAAATTATAATGAATTCCTTTTTTAAAGTAAAGACGTGTTATATTTTATGAAAACTAAGCTTTAATAGTCTAAAAATAGTATAAAAAATTGCTATATTTCACTTAAAACGCAAATATTTTCGAAAGCCAAAAAATGCAGAGAACATGATTGCTTTCAAATATAAAATGCATTAACAATAAAGCACACATAAAGCTTATTATTTACGTATATTTTGTCTTGTGATGACACACAATTCTTACCTAATATTTCAACAGAGTTAAACAAGACAGGAATGAAAAAAAAATCCATACTACAGTGCAATACACAAAAGATTGCTGTTGAATATATTTTATTGCATGAGAATTAATACGAGTATCTTAGATTGTACAGAAATGAATATGTAATAAATAATATAAATCAAAGTACAAGTAAAAGTTATTTTACACATATAAAATATGTTTAATGTCCACAATCAATTCAATTAATGTCAAAACATAACATAAAATATATAACAGCATATTTAAAAATAACAATATAACAATTGGGCCAAATACAGGTTTGCCATACGTATTTTAAAGACAAAATAAACTTTTTCCAACTGTTATGCAAAATAATGTTTAAAGAAAAAACAAATAAAAACAATAACTAAAATGATAACAATATATAAGTAATATTTTTAGCCTTAATTATAAACTCCAGTTCCGTATAAAATAACATAATACATACATTAAATAAGATAATTTATAAATATGGTCCCAATGTCTACTTTAATTAAAATTTTGCATCAATAAATAAAATATATCCTTTCATATTTATCGTAACACGCTGTCCTTTTCAAGATAATTAAAATATTTAACAAAATTTATATTTTTATTTACATCATTATATTACTTTAGATACTTCATGTTTTAAAAAAAGATCAAATTAAGTCTTAAAATATATAGAAGTTCATTAATGTTTGTACAACAATTAAAATCTGTATGCACAAATAAGCTGCGTTTCTGTAGTATTTAAATATAAGCTCGTAAAATCTTTTACTCAAAATTTAATAAAAGAAAAAAAAAAGTAAGAATATTTCATAAAATAACATGGCAACATATTTTTAAATATACACTTTGGTGTTTATACAAAAAACTTCTTAAAAGTTTTCAAACATATCTCATAGTTTTATATGAAGGAATGTTTCATAAAGAAGACTCAGTACCTCGAACTAAACGTCCTCGCAATTGCCAAATAACCTAAAACAAATTAAAACACAGAAAAATATTTAAAATTTCCAAAAATTTTGAGGTAAACATAAGTTTAAATTAATTTTATGTGTAAAAAAATTGTATTGAAACATAACAGTTTTTACAAATCAAATAAGAGTGTGGGTGTCATATAAATTTTTATGTTTCAGTTTTTTTAAAACTAAGTTGTGAGTGGAAATACAAGAACTCAACAGATAATGGAATTAAAAATATATGAAAAAGAAAACAGTAGCAATATAAAATTTGAAGAAGATAAAGGAGATTCTAGAACTGGTATGTAAATTCAATAAAATATTGATATTTCGAATTTTTTTCTGACAATCTTAAATTCTTTAGTTGGTAATACATAATAAACACACATGAATGCATGCATCTATAGAAAGAAAAATGGTCATAAGAGATTCACAGAGTAAAAGTATTATAGTAAAAATATAAACAAGATTAAAAATAAAATGGAAGAAAATGTTTTAATTTACTGATATTTTTTCTCTAAAATCTGAAATAAATCTTAATTTTAATAGAGTTTTTTCCACATAAGAGTAAGTTTCCTGTAAAGGATAAAAATTATATTGTATCAAGTTTCTTTCTTGGCTATGGGCAAAAGCAAGGGATTCAGGGGAGAAATAAGATATGCATTTTACAGAAGATTTTTTTTTGTTGAACAAGTCTGTAACTTAGCGATATGAGAAAACTAACATTCCCTCATAAAATTATAACAAAGCAAAAGCTTATTAATAATGCTCTTGAAGAAATGTCAAGGTCCATTATTATTTGGTAAATAAACTTCAACGGTACAGAGTAATTGTGCAAATGAAAATGTTGCATAGAAGCAAATAACTCGATGAAAAAAGACAAGTCAGTTAATGGTACAAATTATTTATGAGCCACAAAATTTTTCTTTAAAGAAGATTTTTAAGATTTTCTTAAGCGGCTCATTTTTCATGTCCACATTATGGGATATTATACAATAATTCTTGTGAGGTATTGTTGAAATTACCTTGTTTAAATATCAAAATATATTTGAGAAAAATTAAAGAAAATTTTTTAAAAAATTGAATTTTTAGTAATCAGCAACATGTACCTTAAAATCATCCACTTCCAATCCTCTTTTTTTGGCAACATCTAGAATTTCTTGCGCTGCATTCTCTTGAGATGTCCCTTTAACATCAATGTAATGGCAGTCAGCTGATGCATAATGGCAAGATATAGCCTTCAAATTCAAATAAAGATGAGGAAAGATTAAATAATTTTTTTCCCACTTTTAAGAACATTTTTGTAAACATGAATGCATTTGAATATTAAAAAGTAATTTAAAATTTTCTGGATGAAAACTCCTGGTTGGGTGGGGTGTGGATAAGTAGAGATTGTGAAAATTAATCTCACAATATTTTAAAGGTGGCATATTCTAATGAGGATTTCCTATATTTTGATCAGTGTGCTTTTTGTGCTTTCTAGCACAGAAAATGCACATATCTTTAATTTTTACATACCTTTCCTTTTAGCACATTTGCAAATCCTTATCTTTCTATGAAAACAGAAAAGTCTAATCTATTTCAAATCCCCTCTATTGCCCTGAATGAATAAAAATTACATTCCAATTAGCCCAGAAAATGATTATAAACTTTTTTTTTCCATATTTGGAGTATTAAAATTTGGCAATATTTTAAATTTTACATTTCTCTGGATCACCCCACACACAATACAAGAAATCAAACTCGTATATCCATACGAATAATTCTATAGCTTGTTTTACTTTAGATCAAATAAATTTTTGATTCAAAATTTAACCATAAAAATTTTATCACAGTACGTGGGTAGTGTGAAAAGTTTCCGACCTAACACAGTCATTTTTTTTCTTTAAATTTATTTTTCTACATAGTCTCCTTGTAAGTCTAAACACTTCTCCTAGCGATGATCCCATTTCTTTTGCCCATCCGAATATTACTCGGCGTTTTTCTCTGCAAAATAATTGCTTACGAAGGTGATGGGTTTCTCATTTGCAAAAATCTCAGTCCTCTGAGCACAATTTTTAGACCAGGGAACAAAAAGAAGTCACTTGATGCTAAATCTGGTTAGTAAAAGCAGTTCAGACCATAATTCATGAATTTTCGCCATGGCAATCTGTGAGGTGTGAGACGGTGCATTGTCTTGGTGAAACAGAATTTTTTTTTTGCAAATGTGACCGTTTTCCCGCAATATCTGTCTTCAGCTTGTCATGTAATGATGCGTAGTTTGATCCTGTAATGATTTTTCCCGTTTGAAGATAATCGATAAGTTAACTCCATGATCCCCCCCCCCCATAAAAAAAACCGGCATCACTTTCCCAGCCGAAAAAACGAGTTTTGCTTTCTTTTGGAGCCAATTCTCCCTTTGCAGTACACTGTTTTGATAGTTTAATGGTGCATCCAAGTTTCATCTACAGTAATTAATCGGCACCAAAAACTCTCGATTTATTGCACCTAAACTGCGCCAGCAGAGTGTTGGAAATGTTCGTTCGAACACGTTTTTGGTCTAACGTGAGCAAACACGGCACCCAAAGCGCGGACTGCTTTCTCATGCCTAAAATCTTGATTCAATATGTGAAAAACACGTTTTTTGGACATATTCATAACCTCTGTTATCTCTCACTTTAGTTCAACAGTCAACTAGCAAAATTTGGTGAACTTAGCGATGTTACTGTCAGTTGTTGCAATTTTTGGACGTTCCGTCTGTCCATCGTCTTCCAATCTGGCATGACCACGTTTAAATTCAGCTGCCCAAAATTTCACGGTGGTAAATGATGGTGCAGAGCCCCCGTACAAAGCGTCCAACTCATCTTTGATTTGCGTAGGCGTATTGCCTTTCAAAAACAAATATTTAACGACAGCTCGATATTCGATTTTTTCCATTTTCACAAACATTCACATCGATATGCTCAAACGATTGTCAACCAACTGTGAGTCCAAAATTGCAGGAATTTTGGTGAGTACCTGTCAAAAGATGCATAATCGCATTGCCTAGCTTTTACTGACGAGTGCTGCCAAATCGATGATATTTTTTACTTATATTACATAGCAAATGGCAAACATAAAACAGACGTCTGAATAATTTTATTCCAAAAAGCTAATACAAAAGATTAAAAGTACAACATATGTTAAAAAGGAAGTAATCATTTTGTGGCTTCATTTCGGAAAATATAATGTAATAACTATTCCAAAATAATCATTTTCTTTTTAATATGCATCATTTAAACTCAAGAAGTTTTAATAATTAAACGTTCACTAATTATTGCACGTATTACATATATCACATTAAAAACATTATATATCACATCTAAAAATTCATGAATGGTGGCAAATACATAAGCAAAATTGAAAATACATAAGATTCCTTTCAATAATTCTTCTCTCATTCACCAAATTTTTGCAATTTCACAAAGTTTAAAATTAATGAGTGAATTGAAAGCTATTCAATTCAAAGTTAATGGTTCTCCCATATCAGTTTCCAATTACGCAACAAAATGATTCATTTTCAATTACGCGAAAAAAAAATTCAAAAACTGAAATCATTTCTAAAATCTTTTCACCCTCATTTTTTTTGATAATTTTAGTTTTAAATTTAAAGCATATAATACTGAAGATAAATTTTGTCTGAAAATTAAATGTACAACTAAAAAAATATCATTTGCAATAAAAAAATAGCTTAATGTATTATGACTGTTGAAATTACTAAAACAGGTGATTTTAAAGGGTCAAACGAATACATGGTTTGACTAAAACATATTTTTAATCAAGAATCAAAGCACAAAGTATACCTTGAGAAAAGGGTGCATTATTTTTGTAGAAAAGTAGGAAAACATAATGTGTAAATAAAATTTTAAATTAACTAATAGGGCTGAGCTATCCTATGGCAAATTTGTTCAAGGTGTGGAGAGAGAGACAAGGTTTATTTATTTTATTTTTACATTTCATTCAATAACATTCATAAAATACGTAATATAAGGAAAAAGTAGCATGCTTCTTACCCAAGGGACAATTAAAAAAATTATATCAATTCTCATTGTAAAACTCATTTTGAAATTAAAGTAAAAAATTATATATATATATATATATATATATATAAGCAATGATAATTACATCATAAATAGAAATTATTTCAAATAATGTGATCTATAAAATGAACACAAAATAATAATACAATGACAAAAAAGTACAGTTGTTTTTGTTTGCATTATTGTTTATTTGAAATAAAGCACACAAAATGTCAAATATAAAATATTTGGACACATTAAAACATATGAAAAGTTTCATAAAAAACACACCTTTCTAAATCCTTTTGTTTTATTTGCTCCAGATCCATGAATAAGAATAGGATGAAAAAGTACGGTATCACCAGCTTCCATTTCCAAATACACTCTTTTATCCATTTGGTTTTCTTCCATATTCCTAACTCCATGATACATTTTATTCACTCCATGCTGTAAATATATAATGATTTAATAAGCAAGGATAAACAGAGACAAACTGTTCATTACTCTCATAATAGATTTATATGAAACGATGTTAATAATGATGATTTAAAATTTTAAAATAACACAATAAATGAAGTTAAAATAACTTTAAAAACACTCAAATATAATAAAATTGTCACATAAAACAAAAAAATACTTTATATTTCTAAAAACACAAAAATTATTAATTGAAATGCATAAAGCCACACAAATGTAATTTTTTAAAAAGTTTAATTAATAATATGCCCCCTAAATAATTTTGTAAAATTAAATTTTCAAGAGTGACTAACCATAGAAAATAAGTAACAGATTATAAATATATATTTCTGTGAATATATTCTTTTCTTAGCATGAAATTCACACTGTAAAAGTGATACTCAAACACCAAAAAACATTTTTTTAAAGAGAAATGAACCAATTTTACATATGATTAACTATGATCATATGATAATCTCAGTAATTGAAGTTCTTTTTCCTTAAAAAAAAGAATTTGAACTCATTTAAATTAAGATGATCAAATTGGATGACATTCTCTTTCAATACATTTCTTCTATTTAAAAAAAAATTACCTCCCAGTCTGGATATCCATGTTGCAATAATTCTCCTCTATGTGTACCAGGAATGGCCACTAAACAACCATTTTCACGAGTAACTTTTTCCATAGCAGTCCAGGCACATACTATTTTATCAGCAGGTCGAAACGGAAAATAATGCAAGTCTTGATGAAGAGGATGTCGAGATGTTAAAGTACCTGTTATTAAACACAACAATTTAAATTTATCTACACAATAATATTTATATCACTCTAAAAATCAAAATGAATATTAGTACTTATAATTAAAATTTAAACACAGTGACACAAAGGAATCATAACTAATTAATTTAAATATTTACACATATTCAAAAATAAAAACTAAACACAACTTCTTAACATAGAATGCAATACCAAGAACAAAATGCAAAACCCACCTGCATCAGGAGGTTTGTTAATCAGCATTGTGTGCATAGCCTTAATATTAGGACCACAAAAACATTCTACATAATCGAGAATCTAAAACGAAAATGATTAATATTGGATCATTTCAAATTTTTTATTTTACAAATTTCTAATACGAATCAAATATAAAATTAATTTCTTTCCAAAAGAAATTATACATTTCTTCATAACCAGAAAATAAATTAATTCTATTCTATTTTCTTAAACAAAGTCTACTTGACATGAATTTACTATGCTTTTCTATTTATGATGTTAGGGAACATAATTTTGATAACTTTATACTGGACTGCATTTTTTGCAAGAGGTAAAAAATGTTTAAGAAACTCAATATTTAAGCTAAATATATTAAAAAAAAAAAAAAAAATAGAAATAAACAGAGAAGTAACAATGAGAGTATTAATCACACAATTTCTCACATTTAATGATATTGATCTTAAATTTTTCTCGTTTTCAGAATTTGATGAAAGAAAAGCAGCACATTTTAAAAGAAATAAACTTTGTGGGAATCTACTAATGCCTAAATACCGATTATGTAGAGCATTTGGAAAGTGAGAGAGAAACTAACATTTTTATGCTAATATAAAATATCTAACTATTTCCTTTTATTGCTAAATTTGGGTTTAATGTTTTATCTACAGTTACACCATTTGAAAATTTAGTTTTCACGTAATAACGATTCTACTTTAATCCAAAAATTACTAGTACAATTTTTATTATACCTGTGGCAATCTGCAGTAATCAAACAGTACATCATCATATATAAAATCCTGAACTTTATTTATGATTCGTTCACTGGCTTTATCTTTAACAAATGATAAGTCTTTCATTACAGTTAATCCAGGTATACGAATTTTGCCATCACATATGTCCTGAAAACGGTTCCTGGAAATTAAGCAAATATAGTAATTAAAACATTCAATAAAATTAATTTACATTATATATGATAAATCACACATTGACATTAAAAACACTCAGCATAGAAACTTAAAATTATTATGTTTAAAATGACTAAATCTACATATTTTTAAATAATCACACACATGTAACATACAAAATCATTCCAAAATAACAATACATTTAAAGTAAATGTGGATTGCTATTTTTTATACCAAAAACTGAAATAGAACCATTAAAATTTAATTAAATATTGAATGAAAAATATTTTCGAGTAATTACGTCAAAATATTTTTCATTTTATTTCCATTCATATAACTTTATAAGATGCACATTAATTTTCATCAATCTTAACACATTACTAAATCAATTAATGTTTATATCTTTTAAATATGTACTTCTATTTTGATTGTTTCTTTAAGATTGTGTATGTAATTTAATTTTTTTTTTAGAAATACGAACATTGAATAGCATATATAAGATTTTAGGATGAATGGAATTCCTTATTTTTTATCGCATCCAAAAAAGAAGTTCCCTCTTTTGATGTTTTTTTTCAACATAGAAAAGGTTAGCAGCAAGCTCACAAAGATACAACGTTTATTTACTATGCTTAAAAATAAAAAAATGTTCACTCTGAAAACCTACAAAATATTCTTGCAAGAAATAAAACAAATGATGTGAGGCACTGGCGCCCTCTGGTTATGAAGAGTTCGTCAGCGCCTATGGCAGAAAAGACGAAACCCCCGAAAGTGTACGACGCCTTGATGAGCGTTAAGCTCGCTGAAGGACTAAAGTATATTCAATGTTTAATTTCTGTGTTTTGAGTGTGTTTCATATTTATGAAGTGTCGTCCTGTAATAAAAAAAAATGATTAAGAAATGAATACTCGTTATTCCATGACACCAAAAGAGAAACAGCTATCATAAATGATATCGCAACAGTTAAAACGAGTTTTAAAATATTTTATATGAAAGCTAATTCTTTGAGTTAAATGAAAAAACTAAATATTTTTTTGTTACAATTTTCATTTCACTTAACAGCGAATAATTGAGCTTTTGATAAAAATTAAAAAGAGAGGTTTTGAGTGAATTACTTTCAACATCATTAATGCTGACATTAACTTTTATATCGTATATTATAAACATTACGCAAATATTACCAACACTCATGACTAAAAGTTTCATCTGCTTCTTTAATACATAGTTTTCTAAACAGTTATTTTAAAGATGAATAAAAGATACTTTATTTGTAACAGAAAATACCCAATCCTTTTTTAAAACCATATGTGCTTTCATAATCCTTCTACAAGAGTAGCATGCAATTTAATGGTATGAAATAACAGACATGTACATTCAAAAAAAAAAAAAAAAAAAAAAAAATGGGAAAGGACACCTTTATATAAATTTAACACTTACATTGCAACTGGACAAGATTTATCTCATTATTAACAGTTCAAAAAGAACTATAGTTTTTATTTCATTTTAATATAGTTTATTAACTTAAAAATAACTTTATTATCATGGATATCCTTCTCTGTTTTTTAAATATATCTGATTTTTCCTCAATAAAATTAACCATAATCTCAAAATTCTGCTCAAAAGTTTCTTAGCATTGAGAGCTTAAAAATGGGTTTCCTCATGTTAAATGAGTCTTTCAAAACTTTTAGCAGAACAGAATTTCTAATTCAATACTTTTCAAAGATATTTACACTAATCAACAGACAAATTATTTTTCAACTACTTAAAAATAATTATAAAAAAATTAAAGTTGTTGAAAATCATGAATTATTAAATAGTTAGAAAAAAATACATGAATTATTAAATAGTTACAAAAAATAAATTTTAGCATACCATAAGTGTTAGATATTTGGATTATCAACAACTTGAGATCACTAAATCTTAAATTTCATACAATTCTTAGTAAAAGTTCAAAAAAAGAAATTGCTATACCGAAATCGAAGTAATCAGACCCACGACATACCACCCACACTTTAAATTTAATAATTCTCCCGTGTCAACTGAAGCCACATATATAACCATGTTTGTTTTCTGAAGTACACTATTCTATCTGCAAGTAGTATTCTTTACATTTCTCCAAAACATAACTTTCAGAACAACAAACTCCCATGGAACAAAATTGCCTGTTCTAAAAGCTTTCTAAACAGACTCTTTTGTTTTATCTCTAATAATGCAAGGATGGGATATATCATGTCATGGAGCCAGGATGAATGTCCTAAAAAGACAGGAATTTTGTTGGAGAATTCCATGTTCGCTTGTATAAATTTAATATGATGAAGCAAACTCTGAAGCAACCACTTCATCAATCAGATGTCGGCAATCCAATGTCAACTGAAAGAAATTTACAAAAGTCGAGAGGGCACCACATTCGACCTCCACTTCTCTTACGGGTTATCTCATTACCACTTCTTTCAAGGACATATATTAACTTTTCTACCTTGTTCATAGGAATATCAATGCTATCTACTGATACCATGTTAGGTAAAGCTTTCCTTTAACAATTTCAAAAAAGACAAGAGAAGAAGGGAGAAAATAACCATGAAGCATTAGGGTAAAGAAGTGCGATAGAAAATACACACCCTTTCTTTCAAAAAATTTACAGCTTTTGCCTTTTCATAAAAATACACATTGAGCAAGTTTAATATGAAAAGTCTTTATTACATTAGTACAACACAACTAACAGTAAAAAATAAAACACACCAGACAATTAGGGCTTGTTTATTGTAAAAAAAAAAAAAAAAAAGCAGAACTATTACTAGAATTAAACACAATGAACAACTTCCAATTTTTCTCAGCAAACTAGCATTCTGAACATAATTTTTTTTGCCCAACCTTCATTATTTGTAGTTTATTTTAACAATTGCTATTATTCCCTTATTGCTCATTTTTAAATGCAATTATAATTTTACACAGACAAGTAAAATAACGATCTTTAGACGACAATCTAAACATGGTCCTTCTTTCCATGTAAAAAGTAGTATTGCAATCCAGATTTATCTCATATTTAATGCCATTATTCAGGAGGGAAACTACTTGAACCCCATTTTTTTCAACAATGTTTTGTCCTTTAATGGTAAAGAAATAATTTAAATTATACTTATTAGTTTTATTACTACATACGGATTTTTGAAAAACACATGAGCAATTTTAATCGTTTTCTGGAGCACTTTAATTTAGGCTTGTAAATGTCTTCTTTGCATGAAGATGTCAAATATTCAGCAATAACTAATTATACAGGATTATTATATAGCAGGAAGGGCTTATATGGTATGAAAAGCTGGCAAAGTCTGATTACAACATTCCGTGTAAATGCAAGGCATAAGATTTTAATTTATTTTCATCTAATCCTCTCCTTAAAATATAATTAAAAATTGTTTCCCCATGGTGATAATTCATCACTACTCTTTTATAAAACGTATAGTTACATATATAACATTTTCAATATTTACATAACAGTAAATTATTTCATCTTAACAAGCGGTTAATACTCTTGTTAAGATGAAAGCTGCCTAGCAGCACATCTAATAGGCATATTGACCAATAGTTTATATCTTATCTGCAAAACAGACACTATGAATAGAGAACACTTACTCGTTTGCCCGGGCCTTGACCCTATATTACAACTTAGAGGTGATATTTGTCTACTTTACTGGAGCACCAGGCATCACATGTCTTGAACACTTGAATGCTCTCTCTAGACTTTTTAGAGTTTTTACAGACGTTTTAATTTTTGAATTTGTTCTTTTCAATAATGATTTTGTAGATCTTCTGATCTTTGAATTTTGTCTTTTTAATGATTTTTTTTTATCTGTACTTTAAGTGTATTTGTAATTCATTTATGATGTTCGTGCAAGTGGCCAGATGTTTATGGATTGAGTTCCTTTTGAGCCATATGTAACAATATATTGAAGAATCTAATAGTTATTATTTAACAATAATTATTAATACTAAAAAATTAATCATTATTTAAGAAGAAATTAAAAAATACATTTTAAATTTTAATTGCCCAAATCTATTGCATATGAGTATTTTATCCCCTCCTTATTTCATAATTTAACATCAAAATAAAGATTCAATAAAACTAAGATTCAATCAAATTCTTGAGAGTTGAAGTTGGATTGAGAGGTTTTGACAAAACCCTACATAGCACTTATATGCATCTCAGGTTTCAAAGGATATAAATTATTAAGTTGATCAATTATTAATATTAACCATATTTTTATAATTGTTTACTTTTTATTGTTAAATATTTTAATTCCTTATTACAAACGATTTAATTAACACATTGCAATGGAAATCACAGTGTTTTGTAACTATTAGTAAGTAAAACCTGCTTTAAATCTTTTGCCTTTTTAATTCAAATTGCATTTTTTTTTAATCAAATACACCCTATTTTTTTTTCACAATTAGAATGAACTTTTTATTTTTTTTATTTTCTTATAAATAAAATAATTTTTTTTTTTTAAAAAAGTTACGATTATAACTGAAAAAAATGTTAAATTTTTTGAAGCTTAATCATTTGCTCTAAGTAATATAATAAATAATACATGGCCAGTAATGTAAGCTATATTTATAAAGCATTATAATTCTGGGGGAAAAAAAATGGATTTCATAACAGGAATTTTTTTCAGTTCATAAGCAATGGTAATTAAGTCACTTTATCAATCCATTAACATAATTATTTAGTTCCTTTGAAGATAATAACAATTTTAGCATTTTGTCTGCTTACAAGTTATTGGTTACCTTTTTTTATAACTGTACTTTTAAAACATTCTAATAAACATATATAAATAAATATTCTGCAGGCATTGGAAAATTTAAGATTTGTACAATTTTCAAGTCAAAGGAATTTATCTATATTAAATGTAAGCATGATAAATATACTGTGTTGCTGAATTCTTTCATTCATACTTTTATCTGTAATCTATATTAATAATATTACTCTTAGATGTGGGAATTTCTGTTCTTTTAATGAACTGTTCTTACCTGATCTTGTTCATCTTTTAAAGATCTGTTTTTTAATCTGTTCTAAGATTTACTTGTTTTTTAAATTCCTCAAACCACAACAAGAAAGGTATTAGAATAAATTAAACACTGTAAAATGTGCATCATGTTATAATATCATATTTTACATTTGAAAGATATTATATTTTATAATATCTTTCAAATTAAAACCTAATAAAAATGCAAGAATTTTGGAATTGGTTCAGAAGTTTAAAAATAATATAAATCAGATTGAAAATAAAAAAAAATTAAATGGAAAAAATTCAGTTTCGATTCCATTTGTATGTAGAAATCGATCATGAAAGGGACAAGAATAGTTCGAGAATACAAAAGACCTGTCTTTCAAACAGCCCCTTCCAGCGAATTGTTTACTGTTTCTCAAGCTGTACGGATCTACCTGGTTCAGACCTACTTTGAAGGCTAGTCAGCTGAAAGAGCAAGGTCAGTTTCCCTTCAATGTTTTTCTACTGATTATAACCTATTTTGCCAATTTTGGACCTGTCTGTTTGAAAGACCTGCTCCCCAAAATTTTTTTTTGCCCCCTTTATCATTCTTCTGGTTTCAACCTATTATGCCTCTGGAGCCATTCTCATATTTCGATCCAGTTTGATCAGTACTTTTACGAGAATCCCCCCCCCCCCCATTTTTTTTCAATGCCAGCATTTTGATGGCTTCCCCCTGGCCCCAACCAAATACTGGCTTTTGATTTAAGTAAAATGGCTCTTCCTGTCTCATGCTTCTCCCTTACTCAGAAAATAAGTTTCCTTTTTATGTGCTGGATCTCTAAAGACATATTCCAGAATTGGGGGCCAGTTTAACATTTATTAGCTTTAAGTGAAAAACATAGTGTTACAGAATAACGATAACATCTCTGAATAATGTGGAAAAATGAAGAACAAGCTGTTTTTTTTTTAAATCTGCCTCCCTACTGATTATTTGTCAAATATAGTTGTTTAACTGTATTAAAATTGAAATTTTATATAAAATAAATTATATCAGAAGAAGAAGTACAAGAATTAAAAAATAAATAAATAAAGATATTAACAATATTTTTTTTAAAAAAATACTTCCTTGCAGAAGATTTTTAAACTCTTTTTTCAAATATTAAAAAAAAATTACAATATTTTTTTTTATTACTATAAACCATACTAAGTGTATTTTCAACAGTAACTAAATTACAGAAAGAATTATCAGTGCTTGAATTCATCTTAAGCATCATGCATTTAATGCAATTTAATTATATATAGTTTCAAAACAAACACATGTACCATAGTATATTTTCAATAATATAATTATAAGTCTAATTTTCAAACAGCTAAGTATATCAAGAAGTCGAAGTTATACATCACATTAATGATTAAAAAGACTGAATTTAATATTTTTAATGACAATCACATACATTTGATGAGTAACATATAGTTATAAAAGATATAATATGCAAAATATAAGTGTGCAATAATTACTTGTATATTTCCAAACATTCTAAAGATACTAGTTTTGGTATGACAATAAAACCATTTTCTTCATAAAACAGTCTTTGTTCTCTAGATAATCTATTGCAATTTCTGGTATATCTAAATTTTCTTGGATTTGCTGGTTTTCGGGTCTCAGAATAATTACTTTTATGAACAATAGCCTATAACAACAATAAAACATTTTGATACATCCAAATACTATATATTATTTCATGTTACGTAATCATAATTATTATAAATAGTATTTTAAAAATGAAAAATTGATGGAAATAAAAAAATAAGCATTGAAAATACTGTTTTTCTCTGAAAAGTGAAAAAAGCATTATTAATACATAAAACATCTTGCCAAACATTGATCAAGGCTCTATTAATACTTTTGGTATCATAATTAGAAATTTAGAAAAAAAAAATCAATTTCTAAAGTATTTTTACTTTCACTGGATTTTGCATGCCGAAAGCATTAACTTTAGATGATGAAGCCTCAGAACACAGTAGATGATTTAAGGTCTTCAAACGATCAACATTATTCATTTTTTCTGTAAATGAGGAAGACATTTCAGAATGAATAATTGAAATAGTACAAAATATATATGAAAACAAAACAAACATAAACAGCAAAAGATAAAAGAAAATACATAATATAAAAAACCCACTGAAATATAATAAAGATATATTACACAGCATAAAATAATTTAAATGTTTATTTTGTACTTTTTCTTCTATATTTTTTATACTATTTTTGATTGTTTCCAAACATTCCTTTTAATTGAAGGAATGTAACATTTTCAAATAAAATTTTATAGTATTGATGCAATCCATACATAGTTTTTCATATGTAATGAAACTATATATATTTATGAATAACTTTCCTTCTGGGGGATTTTATATACAAGCTTTATGTTAATTTTTCAAATCTTATATCTGAAAAACAATAAAAAAGCATAAAGTTACCAATGAGATAAAATAATACTAATTTATGAAAGTACTCCATTCTTTTTGAAATAGTTTAAAACTGATTTTGATATTACTCTTAAATTTATGAATGTTTTTTAAATTTCACTAACCAAGTTTTCAACTATCCATTTAGAAATAATCTCATTCTGATTATTTAAAGAGCTCCATTCATAATAAATTTAAAAACCTTTTCAACCTTTATCATGAATGGGTAAATCAATGAATATGGAAATAATTTAAAAATTTAATCTACAACCAACAATTTTTTGATTCAATTGAATAGTGATAAAATTTACAGTTAATTGGCCTTTAATTTCTTTGGATGGAAATTGCACCGTGACATTTACACTTAAAAAGTTGTTAAAATAATTAAAGTATATATTTTTTAAAAATAATTTTACTCTATCTCCATATAAGTTCAAATTAATTATTCCAATTTTGGGAATTCTGATTTTAAAAAAATTATTCACACTTCAAGAAAATACTCTAAATGATTAAAAAATGCATTTAAAAGAACTGACTTCAGCAAAAATTTGAAGAAATTTTTTTATGGAAATTGAAAAAAACTCATTTTATTGAATATAATAAATAAATTTACCTGCGATAATATTGACTAGATTCTAAAATAAATTTGTATCATTATTTGATTCAAAAAATATTCAACTAATTGAAAATATTCTGTTTTTCCTTAGAAGCAACAACATAAATAATTCCTAAAATTAATAATTCTTTCCATTTACCCTTGCGAGAGAATACCAATAATTTCTTTCATCATCAATAAATAATATACTGAATTACAATTAAAATTTGACTTTCTTCAAAAATAAAAATTCCTAATATCCTTGCTTACATGAATTATAAAGGAGTAATAACTGACGAGAAAATAAATCTAATTTCCATTACAATATGTCCTATCAAACTATCATTTTTCTAAACTGGCTAGCATAATACAAATATAATACTTAAATAATTAATGAACTTTAATAGGGGCCTAAAATGGCATCATTGTTAAGTTTCACAAATTAATAAAATATTATTTTTTGCTATTTAAATTTCCCAATATTAATGACAAAAAATCCTTTTGAAATTCAAAATCATAAAAGCTTAAAGTCTGTTTCAAACATGAATTCTTCTTCTGCATTTAAATTCTGAGTAAAAATAAAATAGTACTTCGAAAATAGAAATCATGACAGATCAACCTAGTCACTAATAGCCCTAGTGTAGCTTTTTAGAGTGGCATTAATAAAACAATCAATCATGACAGATCAGCCAAGTTCTGCACTTTATTATTTAAACAGAAAGTATAAGAGCACTTGATTGAAAGAACAAAACAAAATTGTTTGTCTAAAAATTTGTACTCTTATAAGTACTGTAGCATAATTTAATAGTCATAGAAGTTCCCAAATCATGCAGTGTTTCATTACAACAGAATATAATATCTCTGTAAGTTAACTATTCCATGATTGTAACAAAGTGGTTAGTACAAGATAAATTTGTCAACCTGTATTATATTCAGTACTTCATTTTGGTAGGTTTTAAAAATGAGCCCATTCTTGGAAGTTAATATTCTTAAATATTTTTAGTTATATGAAGGGATAATCATTATACACAGGATAATATGTTGATCACACACATATAATTTAATATAAAATAGTAAATATCATTTTTCACACTCATAAATAGAAATAAAATACAATTTCCTATCAAAATAACTCTGAATCTAATTGTTTAACAATTGTATAAAAAACAATTGTATTGTTTGGAAACATTAATTACTTTATAATAGGAAAGTGCACATTCAAAGTGAAATTTTGTTTGTTAATTTGTACACCATAAAAGATTTAAATATAGTAAAAATTTTCTTAGTCTAACAGATATTTTAAACTTGAATTTTACATGATATAGGTAAATTGTTAGAAACTCAATACATTTCAAAATGTCTCATTGTATATACATATATAAATATAACAAATACCTTGTTTATAATTTTATTTTTGTAACACCTCAGGAATTATACTGTTACTGAAACTTTGCAATTATTGTTTCAAAATTTTTAAATTAGGAGAAAAGGCAATTTATTGAGATTTTTGGGAAAAGGATTATTTACATGTATCTTTGAAGCATATTTATACAAACATAGAATAAATGTTTGAGGAATCACAAAACTTAATAGTAGTAACATAATTTCTATTCTCAAATTTCTAAAATCGGCAATAGAAACTGCATAAAAAGGTTTATATAAAATATATACATATTTTTCAAGCTAAAATTAAAAAGATAATTCTTTTCATCCCGATCATTTCATATATTTTCAATAAACAATTGCTAAACCTCAAACCTATATTTTTAACCATCGGCATTGAAATTTCTGCACATAATACTTCTCATTCAAATTCATATTACTTACAAAATGCAATAAATTTAAACTATGCTATTTCCTTTGATATAATATTCGGTATTATAAATGAAAGTTAAAATATGATTGATCAAATATAAAATTTTATAAGCTTAAAATGTTTGCGAGAAATACCTCGGTCAGTCGTCAATCTTGAACTGAAGATAAAAAACCAGTTATGAGAAGGACAGAAGTTTTATAATGTTTTCAAATAAGTAAAAAAAACAAACTAATAAATTGTTGAAATCACAAGAAATGTCTTTGGCAAACAAGTACAGAAAACATTCATTTTAAAATAAATTCTCACCACTATCAATTGACTCACGATCAACACTGACAAACACCAAATATTAATTTTGTTTTACGCTAACCCATCGTCAGATAAACAAAAACAACTACCCTTTTCTCTCGAGTACGGTTACAAGTAGGGCAGATAAAAAAGCAATGAATTCTAAAATATTTTAAAACTATTATTTTTTTAAAATTAGCGGGAAGTCCCCTTGATGCTGAATTCAATAAGAAAAGTGAAATCAATTAGACAATCATAAGATCAGAAACAGATATAAGTCAAATTACTTTGTCATCAGATGGTATTATTTGTTCAGTGAAAACTTCATTCGAAATTCAATCGGAAAAGCCATCTAGATTTGCCTGATCATCAACAGAACGTTTGTAAATTATCATGTTTTAAATTTACTGCAATGCAATTAAAGAACTATTACTTTTGAAAGATAACGCTCTCTAAGGAGATAGTCATCTTTTTTTTTTTTTTTTTTTTTTGCTATGTCATCAAAATTTGTTAACGTTAGGATCTGATTTCAGATTCAACATATGCGCTCTGTTAACTGAAATTACCAGTATCTTCAGAGCTTTCAACAATTATTATTTCATTAACATTTAACTTAAGACTTTCTTTCAAGCGATCGGTTTTTGATTACGTTAATTTAGATAATAATTCCCAAAGCGAGAAAAGGAAGCTTTACACGAAAAAGTTTTGAAGGGCAGACAAAGCCACAGTCTGCTCGAAATGGAGCTTTCAACCAACACTTGAGTAGACTGATGTCTAGTTAAGAAAGACTACACACACAAGTGATTTCAAAAATTTAATTGGTACTATTTTGGAGATGTGATTTTTTTCTTATTTTCTACGCATACTGTACAATAAGGCTCCAAACTTGTATGCATGATTGCAATTAAGAAAGCACTACCTTATTCTATTCAGGAAAGTAATTTTTTCATTCTACACCCCACCCGTAACTAGAGGCGAGGGGGGAGAACATGTCTGGCAGTGCCCGTACCAGAAAAATGTTTGTCCACATTGACAGCTTCCCTTATTTATCCTTATTAAATTATCATTTCTAAATATGTTTCTCATCAATAAATATGCTAGATTTCCTAAATCCCTCCATTTAAATGTTTCCTATTGAACAGTAATAAATCAATATCACAATGATAATGCTATTATTATTCAACATAATTACATTATTAATTAATTATATACGAGTAAATTATTAATGTAACTAAACAATATAAAAGTATAACAGCCTTAATATATTACAATAACCTCAGTTAAGTGACAAGGACGACACCTGAGCTGGCACCTCCCTCTCCAAATTCCCACACCACACAGTGGGAGGAATTGAGACCTTGACCAGTTTTAACGTGTATCAGATCGTGTGCCAGAACGTGTATTTAGAGTGTATCTCTACACTAGGAGTCTTAAGTGGCATCAGGGCTCGAACCCACGACTCGATGAAAACCGCCAGCCACGAGTCCCCGATAATGACCGTTAGGCTAACGTGATCACAACCTGTTCTTCGGAGTCAAGATTAACAAATAAATCGCTTCTTAGAAAATCACCATTACTTTGTTAAATCAGTAAAGGAAGCGATATAATTTTTAACAGTTAATGAGCTCGCTCTACAAGGAAGTTATAAAATATAGAAACATTACTTTTTTGGAAGGGGGAACCAACACTTCTTTGTAGCAAAAAAGTAACAAAGAACTGAAAAATTAAAAAATAATATTTTTCTTCAGACAGTTAAAAGTTTAAGAAAATTATTATTATTATTATTTTTTACTTTTAGTTCTTATTTTACTCTTTTGACACACAAAAGTGTGTGTTTTTTTTAAAAAAAAAATTATGCATGTTATTTTCTACTTTTTCGGTCTTAAATTTTCCAAAGGAAAAAAATGTAGTTTTATAACTAAAAATATTGTATTGTCATCCAAACTGAGGTTGTGTGCAAAATCTTAAGGTTCTAGCTTATAGGGAAATGGGTGAAAAATCGATGAAAATATTTGAGTCAAATTGATACACGGTGCAAATTAGTAAGAAGTGTTGGAACATAGAAAAGGAAACTGGTTGAGGTTTTTCTTAAATCTTTTTTAATACACATTAAAGAAAGATAAAACACTTTTGGAATATTTAATGTTCTTACCTAACATACTTCTGACGTACAAAATGACATTATTAAAATTGTGGTTGACTTTGAGAGAAAAAAAAATAGCCATGTAAAAATATAATGCATGCAAATATGCATTGTTTTACCTTTCTAGGAGAAAGGACGAAAGATAGGAACAACGGGGAAATACTGCAATCACTATTTGCTATGTTAAGCATGGAAATGTGTTAAGAAGTCCCTTCTACATATAGTAGCATAAATGAGTTGGATGCTGAATTTCTTAAAGATGTCACAATTAAAGTGAGGATGGAGAACGGGCAGGATACTTCCCGTCTCTTCCGAGTCAAAGTTTTTATAGTGCTAGTGTATGGAGGTGTAGTTTTTCGAACAAGAGATATTACGAAAAGAAATGCATCCTTTGTCTTCCCTGTTATAATTACACATTGCCACTTAATAGTTATTAAAACCGTCTCTGATGTACTTGAAGAAAGAAATTTTTTTGATTAATATGTTGATTCACGATTTTTTTCTTCATCGAAGCAAAATTGCGTCATTATATGAAGACAGAACCATAGAACTTCTAGAACAGCGATGGAACGGACACCTAGTAATGAAATTGTTATTATTAACGTCGCACTAAGAAGCAACACATGGGCTATTGCTGACTGACCTCGTAATTCTGAACCTCAGACAAACGTCGATGATGACATCTGAGCAGACACTTCATTCTCCAAACTTCCACACCACGCCACGGAATAATGTGAAGCCTCGGCAGATTTCAGTGCACCATCCCTATTACACCGTGGTTCTTTAGTAGTATCAGAATTCGAACCCAAGTCATTTGTCATAGGATGAGAGTTAATAGAGGAGATGTAGCCAAAAGCAATGGTTTGAACACTGTAATGAAGTCTCTTTAGTTTCGCTTTCTACTAGTTTTCAACCTGAAAATTATTGGACTCCTAGAATGCACTTCAATCTCAGACTACAAGTTTAAGAGACGCAATTGTAACTACTAAATTTGTGAAACAAGAAATCACAGTATTTCGAAAAGAAGAAAATGTTTCTTCACTACTGAAGGAAGCTGAAGATCTGCTACCAACTCCAGAGACTTTGTTTTCTGATCCTTTACAACTCAGGCGTCATCCTCGTCTCTTGATCGAGATACAAAATCATGAAGTCCGTCACCTCTAATTCTCGTGTTGCTTGAAAGTGTTACGTTAATAAACAATCAATCAATCAGTCCGTTCCTGTGCAAAATAAAATACCCAAGAAGGCAAGTGAGAACACCGACTACATTTACTATCATCTGTTGCCAGCAATTCCAAATAAAAAAAATGTTGAGTCACAACAGCCAAAGATCTTTTACGAGACAGTTACCTCGGTACTCATGCAGTTAGACGAACATTTCAATGAAAATGAAGATATTTAACTGGGGAGAATGGCAGTGAACTCAAAACAAAACAAAACACAAAACTTCAGTATCTAGAAGAGCTATGTGTAACTGTGAAAGTGAGGTGTGGATAAAAGAAGAGGTATCAGTGAAAAGCGAACTAATTTTCAAAATCTAGCGAAAATAAAAATGATATTGTATACAATAAGCTCAAGTAGTATTTTTGAGGCCTATGAGTTATTTGGAAAAGTAGCAACATTTGGATTCATGAGCAACATGTGAATCAACATTTTCAACATAAAATGTCATAAATCAACCTCAAAAAGTATCCATGACTCATTAGCTCTTAGCAAATCCAGTTTTTCAATCTTTTGAGAAAAAAAAGCAACCATAGAGGCTTTGGACTTTGACAAAGTTCTAAAGAAATTTTTAAGTAAACGAAATAATAGACAGCAGTTATTATAATCTAAATGAATAACAATAAATGACTAACTCCTTTAGATTAGAAATTTAACTTAGAATATACATACTGTCTTGCACTAATTATGATGCAATTCATTTTTGCTAACTAAAATTTTTTCCCTGTGATTCTTTCTGATTCAAATCTTCTTACATTAGTATTTTTAATATGAACTGAACCAAGTCCTGCGATTTTTTTTAAATAATAAAAATAACAAATTGTGATATTCTAATTGTTATTCATAACTTTTTTAATCTTTGCGATAGCCATGTATTTATTCTCTTAAATGTGTGTGCGTGAATAAAATATATAATAAAAATATTCATAAATAAAGATAAGCTCCAGATTATTCTGGATGTTAAAGAAATAATAGATTTATGTATAATATATTTCCTATCGCCCCTCCTATAAAATACAGTACTCGACCTAATCATCAATTCTGGCTATGTGCCAGTTCTACACAAAATATATTTTTAATCTTTGCTTCAGTTGATGCGTAATTTTTTAGTTGATTCTGAGATTCTTATTGAAGATCTGAAAACAAATCTGGAAGAAAAGGAATGTTTCATGAAAATTCTATCAGGAATCTTCTGCAGTGGGTGGGCGCAAAGGGGCGTATGTTACTTAATATCCTAAGAGACCTTTCTAATCAATCAAATTGCATCCTCTCTATTGCATCCGCTCCTTGCATCCTCTCTAATGGTCTAGGTAGGTTAATGCTTATTTAAGATTTTAAATAATTATCAAGAAACACGATAGATTCAAGCTACGTCTTTTTTTCTTCAAACCAGTAAGAGTTTAATTTCAAAGATCCGAAATGAGAAAAATTTATGCTGTCGAAATAAATCTCAACAGAATTGAAATTTTTTTTTTTTGTTATTTCAGGAACATTAAGCAAAAACAATGTATTAAAGTAGCCTTAATATTGTCTAATCATTACTGTTTGTATTTGTCACAAATTCTAGATTTGTTCAACTTTGCCCTCCCTCTGTTCTCGTCGTGTTGGAGACCCTCCGTGTAGCGGGACTGATACACGTTAAATCTATCGTTGTCCCAAGTCCTCCGGAGGGCATGGTGTGGAGGTTTGAAGAAGGAGGTGCTAATTCAGAGGTCATTCTGGTCACTTGACCGAGACTCGTCATCAATAGCTCTCGCGTTTCTTCTAAAGTGCAACGTAAACCATTCAATAAATCACCAAAAACTCGCATATCTTATCAAAATGGATAAAAACGGTATGAATTATAAATAAAGTGGTTCATCTCTCTCTTTATTATGATGAGAATGAATCGAAACACAGACAACAGAATTTACTTGTATGCTGTTTATATGAAAGCGAATGCAGAGAACTTGCAACAATATTAAACTTTTTAATAATTGAAAATTCATTTTTAAAAAGATTGTGGGTACTGATACGAATACACATTCATTCTCCCCTAATAGAACTAAACATCTTACTCCTATATCAACAGAAATGCATTTAATAAAAATCTCACAATAAATCATATGTTTTTTCAATAGAAAAAAAAAGGTAGCATAAATAAGTATTGAATGATGTTGTACATTTTTTGCTTAGATAAGGAATTTTTAATCTTCAATATGGATTTGAGGGCGTTTAGAAGTTAGCCGTCAGTTAAGCGTTAATGATATTTTAAACTAAAATTAAATCTGTTCATTTCATTAAAAATATCAAAAATATACCCTTTGAACCAACTTAATTTTTTATTCTACGTTCACTTAAGTAAGAGGTGTAAATTGAAGTCTAATTGTTTATCATACAAGGTGATTTGTTAATTTAGCCCTCATATTAAAAATTGGAGATGAGTTAGCAGATATCGATTAGTTAAAATTAAAAGTGGGATTACAGTGAAATGAACTTTCAAAAGTAAAATATTACAACAATAACATGACAATTATATTTGTCATAAAATGTTGCAATTACTCTGTTAAAAAATTCAAAGAAAAATTTATAACAAAGAAACAACTAGTATTCAGATGTCAATTTTACTTACGGTAAAACACAATAGTACTTAAAAGTTGTAATGCTTTCTTCAGGAAGGTACTTTATGAGAAGCCAGTTTGACTGGATCTTTCAGGAAAAAATATTGTAAAATGTATATTGTACATTTATACATTTTACAATATTTTTTCCCGTATATTTATACATTTTACAGTAAACCATAAATGTGACTTTTTACTGTTAAATCTAGCACGTAATTAAATAACAAATTCTTTTTACGGAGGACATTCTTTGCATTATTAACAAAATTTTGTGAAATATGCAATCGAAGCTAGATATCAGAATATTTTGTATTTTGAAAAATAAATACTTGTGCAAAAGAAATAAATTTTTTTAATCTTGTGTTAAGTAAAAGTATAAGATTTATAGTTAGGGATCTTTAAAATGTACGCCATGTTAAAGAGGTGCATGAATGAACAACTCGTATTTGCATATGTGTACAAATGGTTAATGTAGTATCTTCGGTATAAACGCATCAGATTTAAAGTCACGCAATTGTGTGAAAAGAAATAAAAAGCGAACATTTTGCAGCAATTTTAAAGAAGAAAGGTAAAGAAATTTATATATTTATACCAATATTCAAAAAGCAATTTGAAGGAAAATGACTGTTACGTTCAACTTTCAATGAAAATCAACGGAGAAAAATTCTCATTAAATAAAAGATATAATCAAATAATGAGTCATATTATTTCACGTGTTACATTGTACAAGATACTTTGTTTTTGAGTCAATTTATACTTTTCATTTATTTGATATTTTTGCAAGCATATCAGCTGGAGAAAAACGGATATGAAAATTACTCCGTTTATTATTTGTTTACCTAATTTATCGGCTGCTGCCTTTTCTTTCTTTTCTTTTTTTATTGACCTTCATTTAATTGAATGTCAAATTATATATTAAAAATTTTCCTTGATCATATCAGGAGTATTTTCAACTTATTTATAAAATGTTTCTCGAACAAGATGTAACGATCAAGGAAAAATCTTTTCTATTTATTTTATAAAGAAGCAGCAGATGTGTTAAAATGAAATTCTAATTTGAAGCAGTGTGTAAAAGTGCTTGCTTCAGGAATTAAAAAGAAAAGATTACTTAGGATCTCTTGTGTTAAGAAAACAAAAGAATTTCTGCTATTATAACCTGACAAACTCAGTAATGAACTACATAAAATATTTACTTTTGAATTACAATTTACAATATTTCGGACCAAACATTTCCTTTAGAATACATATCTTTATTGCGTATTTCATTTTTTTTTCACCCAAGAGAGGCCAATCTTACGCAATAAGAGTTTAAATCTAGAAAACCGGCCTCTCGGGTGTAGATGGGATCCCCACCCCCTAGATCAGTGTTTCCAAACTATTTGAAATTGGAGCGCATTTAAAACCCTACGTATAAATGTAGACGCATTACATACAAATTTCTCAGAAATATGTTATAATAATCAAGTCAAATATTACAGAAAAAATAACGCGATAAGAAATAAAATGAAACATGCTTCAAATTAATTCATTCTTGTGTTTATGAGAAACATGAACATGATGTGTCTTAGTAATTTCTTCAATGTTTGGGCATATATTTGCACTACAAACTCTCATTTTCTGGTTGATACATGGAAGATTTCCTCTATTTTTACATTTAATTGTAATGAGGGTAGAAAATCCTAATTCAAGTAAATATTATGTAGAAAACTGTAGTAAAATGCTCAAAGATGTTTTAGATATTGACACATATTCTTCTTTTATAGAAATCCAAGAGTCGATTTCTTGTGTTTATCGATCTACAATTAGTGGATATAGCTACCAGTTCTGTTAATGTTAAGAAAAAGTGATTTGAAGTATCAATGAATGGGTTTTTAATCCACTTGTGTGTATTGTTCTTTGTTAAGTGATGGAAAATAAGTACTCAATTTTTTTCTAAACTTGTTAAATGTTCAACTATTACTGGAAGTGTTTCATTAATACACTTACTAATGTTACAAATGTGTGTTACCAATTTCCAAATTACTTTCAAAAGCTTTTTCTGATTCTGAAAATTTCTTTGATAAGCTTTCATTTTGTCAGTGAATGTGAAAATATTTTCTTCAATCCTTAGCGGTTATTATTCAGCATATTGAGCTGCTGAAATATATCTACCAAATTCTGCACTCTGGTAATCTAAAATTCGCATTGAAGGAGGTTACAAAAATGTAATTGTTTCATCTCTTCAAAAACGAAAGAAGTTCTTGTCATTGTTCGTATAAATATTTTCGCTTTTGACAGCCATTTCACCTCAGTGGGTAAAAGCAGCCGCCTGTATAGTGAATCAATAGGGATACAAAGCTTTTCGAATAAACGCGATTTGACAGGTCTTGTTTTAATAAAGTTAACATTCTGAACAACTTATTATTAATTTTTCTCCCAACTTTTTTGCCACCAAAGCCTTCCTATGAAGAAAGCAACGAGTTAAATAGCCTACTGTAGAAAGGGCTTCATCTACATGAATGCTTATACATGACTTCCATGTTAACTGCCATTCATTAAGACGGTTATTCAAAATGATAAAAACGGCATCACCTTTTGTAGCCACACAAACTTAATTCTTTGTAAGATAGAAACTGATTTAGTATTTGAACTTCCTTAATAAGACGGGCGAATGCTAAGCAGCATTTATTTAAACTTTAAAAAAAATCAACACAGAAATTCTTCATGTAGGAGATGCGTTTGACAGAGAATTTCTTAGAGGATTAAATAACAAATGATCAATAACAAATAAGTCGCTTAGAAAGTTAAAAAAGATAGTTACAGGTAATTGATTTGGTCAGTTTAAGATGAACGCATCAAATGGGGGAGATAACAAAAAGGGAATAAAAAAACTTTTAACAATGAAAAGTTTTCGTTTCGACGAAAGGAATGTTTCCGTATATTGTAAACGAAGGAAAATAACTTGAGAGTACTAAATAATCCTATAAACTAGTTTACAAATTAATATCTTAACTGATTAAAGTTAATCTAAAAATTAAACTAACCTAAAAAGAGGAAATAAAAAAAAATGCTTGAAGATTTTTAAAAAATTAGGAAGGAGTTAAATTAATCAATCGTGTTATGACGAATCAAAAGAGATCCGCAGGGACAAAAAGATTAAAATCCCAATATATCAGTTCACTATATACTAAATTTTACATCGTTATGCATTTTAATTTACTATCGTAAAATATTAACTATAATACGCACCCTTTTCCCCATTTTGGTCCGTAAAAATGAGAGTGTGTATTATACTCGTGTAAAAATTAAAAAAAAAAAAAAAAAAAAAAAAGGTTTTTAAACATAGAATAATGAACGTGCAACAGCTGTAAGAGATTGGCGTAACACTCTTGATGCGCAGGTGTTCTTTCACAAAACAGGTGTTATTTTACACAAACAAGAACTTACAGTATATGTCGCACACGCTTACATGTCGCACATTAACAAGACACCAATAATTATGACTTGGACGCAACAACAATAGATTAGCTGTGTTCTAGTGAAAGTGATTAAGACCGATGATTTGACAGTATTGTTTGTTTTGTGTTTAAAATTTAATCCTTTTTTCAATCGAATTTGACGTTTTCGTTTCTTTTTATTAAAACTTTCAATTATGTTAATAAATACTTATGCAATTTTTAAATTAAATATTGAAAATTGAAGGGTGCGTATTATATTCGAATTTTAATTTTTTCCGAAAGTTTAGTGCCAAATCAAGCATGCGTATTATAGTCAAGATTTTACGGTAATCACAATGGAATATTTTTTTTTCACTAAGCTTTCTTGTTTTTCACATTCGATAAAACTTTAATTCGAAGATTCTTAGAATAGCTAATTAATTTCTGCTATAATCCTAGAATGTTAGGCGAAATAGTTTTGTAACATTGCGTTCTACCTAAAGTTATTCCTTTTTATTTTTGTATTGAAAATGGAAGCAAAAATAAAAAGGAATAAATTTATTTGCAATTTAAACGACTTTCCAGACATTTCATTGACCATTTTTATAATCTAATGCTTATGTGTTGATGAAATATAAATGTAAAATTAATTAAGCATATTATGATTTTATTATTTTAAAATTAAATTGAATAATCTTACATTTATAAAAATAATTAATTATGTGTAATATTATTTCCAAAAATTCTCGTTTTTCTAGAAGCAACAATTATTCAATTATAAAAGAAGCAAAAAATTATGAGTATATCTATTAGAAGTAATCATTTCTTGTAGGATAAAATCTGGATTTAAAATTTTCAGTTTATGTAAATTCTTGTAAATTTAAATTATTAAAAAATAACTCTGAATATTCATTTTTAATTAGTATCTTTCAATATTTAATTTTTTGTCAATAGAAAACATTGACTTTTGCTGAATTTTCAGAATTATCGTCATGCATTTTTTAATTCAATATAAATCTCAGGAAAAGACTGTATGATTAGAGCAACTCAAAAAATCCTTGTAGTTGATTAACAAAATTCAAATAAATTATTTTAGTAAATGTGTCCAACAATTTTGTTGCAATTTTTCATACACGTTTTATAATCAATTTCTATGCCTTAATTTTTAAATAATATTATTGTAAAAAGACAGTTTCGTTTTTCACGTGTTTTATATATTAAAAAGACATTCCATGAGTTCCACCAGATATTTACAAATAATTCACGAGTTATAAAACTGATAGCCATTTTTTAAAACAGTTTATTAAATTTAAAATTCGAGAAAAGAAGAAATAATTTGTAACCGTAAGTAAATATATGAGTATTTAAAAAAAATTGCTTTTTAAAAGCTTTTAATTTATGTACTTGATATACTTTCTCTACTTAAATTATTTATTAAATCAGTATGAATATTTTAAGTTAAATCAACATATATAGAACAAAACCGTTTGAGAATAAATGGTTGGATTATTTTTTCTCTTAATTCATTTCTACCATTCTTTAACATTTAATGAAATACAAATATATTTATTTCAATTAATCATATTAATATAATGTAAAATATTTGAATTCCATAAAAATCTTACCTTTTTGAAAACTGGCTGATTGAAAAATAAATAAATAAATAAATTCTAAGCTCCTTGATTAGTTGTATATAAATTTTTTTCCCTTTCGAATATCCAATTTTCCGTGAAAAAAATCAAAATATGTTTGTTCAAGCACTACAGTTTTGAAACGTATTGACGAATGCGAATGTAGCTCTTACAAATACAACGGAAAAAGTGTCTTTCCAGTAAGGAAAATAAACATTTATATCATCCTCAAAGAATCTCCCTAACTAGGAGAAATGACAGAGGGAGGGAAAAGGAAAAAGTAAATAAATGCATGCGCATGAGCAGTAGCATTTATTGAAAGACGAGGAAAATTTTTGTTCGAAACAATTTAAAGTGCTTATTTAAATGGAATACATGCTTTTGTAAAAAGAGGGAGAAAAACAGGGCGAAAGAACTCTGATCCTCAAGATATGAAAATATAATCACTATTCAATTTGATATGCATTTTATCAGCTTAATGGCATATTAGCAAAAATGCAGTTTTGATTTCAAAAGAGCTGATCTATGATTTTTGCTTGTCATTGTATTTTTATGATAATTGTACAGATAGGATACTTTTTAACTTTTTTTTGTCTAACGTTTCACTGAAGTTGCACTGTGGGTTATTGTCCATAATCTCATACTTCTGAATCAAGATCAAGTGATGAGGAAACTATCTGAATTTTTGAGTCAAACAGAATTCCTGATTTGAAATCAGAATTAGATGGTCTATGGAAAAATGTTGTACGAAAGTAAATGTTGTAGAAAAGTAAATGAAGCTGATGATATATTAAAAGTAAATAAACTTAAAGGAATGATACAATTTTATTTTCCAGTTGAAAATTCGGATTTCTTTCCATCTTAAAAAAATAAGTTTTCGTCGTAGAGTAACGAAAGCAGCTTATAAAAATAAATAATTCAGAAGAATGAAATATCTTCGAAAAAGTTGACAAAATGATCCACTTATATCTTTATTTAAGCTATATTTCGATGACAGTTCAAAAAACACCTGTGTTAGGGATGGCAAATGGGAATAGAGTATCCCACACACACCATTTTTCATTTTTCAAGAAGTCTATGAGTATGACGTCCTTCCCCCCCCAAAAAAAAAAAAAAAAAAAAAAAAAAATCGTGGCTATAACTTTTGGGCCAATTTTCATCTTCGTTGGAGCAGTTTCATCGGAAACAACCCATTGTTTTCATCGCTGCTTGGTTTGTGGTGTAAAATAATGAATCCAGGCCTCATCGGTAACGACAACGTGACGTGGCAGCTATCCCTAATTGTAAAATCAACTGTTGGGGCAGCTATCCCCAATTGTAAAATCAACTGTACAATTTTTTTTATTTTATTTATCAAAGTTGCCTATCAAAGGACAATAAGCTTTGTAATGACGAAAATATCACCAAGAAACAACCCTGTTTTGGAAATATTATGTAGAGAAAATCTTCAAAAAAGAAAGTAATTTTTCTTCGGGAAAAATGATAATCAGTTTTTTGAATGCAACCTTATAGATTCATTTAGGACTTGATGAAAGTACAGTTAATATTTTTTGTAAGAAAATTAAGTTTAATAAGGTCCCAATCATGGTTTCAAGTATCATGGTATACTTAGAGCAGTGTTTTTCAACTGTGAATAGCAAAATTTTTAAAAAGTAGCTAATTAATTAAACCGTTTTCTAAATATTTCTAATGAGAATAAGTTATATTAAAATTAAATTCTTTTTAAATTGATTTATGGATTATAACATTATCCTATAAATAAATGGATGCGTATTATGGTAAAATATGTACGAGCAAACAAAGATAAATGATTTATTTACTAGCTTAAACATTATCTTTCAATTGTATTTATAAATTAAGATATTACTTACCTTTTGGCTCTTTAAGAATAATACTATCATTTTATTACAAATTGAAATAAATTTTTGGTTTGTGTTAATGAATAAAAATCATAAAAATCTAATTTACCTTACTTTTTTTAAAAAAAAATTATTATAATATAGATGTGCTGAGGAAATTCAATTAAGAGTTTCAAGTGTGACGAGGTAAAAAAAAATTGAAAACATACACACACACATTGAGTAACAGTAATATTTCCAAATAAGAATGAAAAAAAAGCCATAAAGTTGATATATATTTTTCGTTGCCGTATAATAGCAGAAAGTTTCGGTAGAAGAAAAAGTATTTCATTAGAATATTTGAATAAATTAAAATACCATTTCGCTCAACTAACAGTAGGTGGGATTTTAAACAAAATACTTTTGAAAAAGTAATTATCAGTTTCACCTGACATAAATTTCACGGAATAGGAGATCTTTTTGACTCATCTATTTTTTCACAAGAAATATATAGTGGCATTGTTGAATACAAAAATTGCTGCAATATACAAGCACGAAAGGAATCAGATAAATTCTAAAACACAGATTGTAACGTTCATTTCTCATCTTAAATTTTGGTAGTACTAAATACTCTTAAGTAGGTTATTATGTACTGTGTTCGTTTAATTTTGTTTTTGGAAAAATGAACCAGTTGAAATGAAATGAAAAATGAATATCATTTGATTTTTGAGGAAATTTAATTTATTTTTTTCGAATTTAGTGTAATAGTTACTCACTAAATAAGAATTCTATTATAAATAAGGGAATAATATTTTTATATTACACACACACACGCACGCACGCACGCACGCTCGCACGAGCACACACACACATATATATCCTTTATTAAATTTTAAATAAGTAAGTATATCTACATGTTGTGTGTATATTGAAATGCAATGTTATAATGATATTCTCAGATTTATATATGGTATTTATACATTTAAGATGAAGCTATTAAGAGAAAAATTTATTTATCGAATTACTCCTAGAATCTTTTACTAGTATGAAGTACTCAGATGACCAGTAATTATAATTGAAGTAATTGATGTTCTAGTCATGTTTAAATCAAGCAGAATGCGTGCCATATATGTGTTACTAAAATTGTTCACGCAATTCTTTTTTTTTCTTTTGCCTTCATTTTGGTCGATGGAAAACACACCATTATCCATAATTGTTTTTTTTTTATCGCGCAAATATCAACATAAATTTTGACAAAAAAAACTCAGTTGATTATAGAAACAGCACAAAAAAACCCCCCTTATAATCAAATTAATGTACGAGCGTCATAAAAAGAAGTAGTACAACAATTACTCACAAATATGAGCTCTGACAGGTTAATAATTTATGTAAAAGATATATCTGCAATGCAACATAGAATCGTTTTCAGAATACACTTTTATAGATGGGACTTAAAACATTGACCTCAATTCTCCTTTAATATTTCAACAGGAAATAATATTTTCAGAATATAAGACTGGATACCCTCAGAATTTGAGATAACCACACTTTAAACAATGATAATTTTTGAAAATGATATTAATGCTTTTAAATGTCTTGCACATTAATCGACTAGATGAGAAATCAAAAGAAGAGGTGGAGAAAAAAGAAAGCAAATATTAAAATCGCTTCTCTAGTTAATTAAAATTCTGAACGAAAGGAAATTTGCTTATACATACATACGTACATAAACACACATTTACATACACGCAAAATTCAAAGTCTTTAGACTTTGAATGTTTAAGCAAGCTTATGCTTTGAAGGCTTTTACGTTGAAAAGGATGACGAAAAAATTTAAGAAAAAAGTACAATGTAAGAAAAAAGTAAATGAAACATTTTATTAATTTAAACAAAAATACACTAATTATGCTTATATCCCTTTTAATTCTTTAATTACAAGAGCATTTCCGTATTGAATCAATATCTTTTGTCTTATTGAATTCTACGGTAAGTGCTGCAGCAAGAGTATCAACATTCAGTCTTGATTTCTCACTTGTCCAAAAATCGTTACTAATTGAAAAAATTCTTTCAACTGCTGCATTAGTTCTAGAGCAATACAACATAAATTCAACAAGAATAACTAAATTTTCATATGGAATACGTTCATTTTTGAAGTGGTTAAATATTTCCACTCATCTTTTATCAATTTCAACATTTTAATTTTTCCATTATTCTAATTTATCAGAATTTAAATATACGTTAAGTCTTCTAATTTCTTCAAACAGATAATTGTCATTTATTTTAATATGAGACATTTTTTTAGATAAAAACTCAACACAATTTTCAATATTTGCTCAATTTACATGCGATGAAATAAAAAAACATCATTGAAAACTGTTATTTCCTGTGACATTTGTTTCAGACCATTCTTCGATATATTGGAAACACGTTTGGTAAAAATTCTCTGCTTCTTTCGCGCACTTTTCCGTTATGCTCGGATTTGATTCCTCTAAGTTTGACAATTTTCTTTTTATTATTAAAGAAATAAATTTTTCTTCAATACGTGATTTTACATTGAAGGACAAAATCGTTCAAAATAAGACTAACTTCTGTAGCTGAAATATGTTCACGTTCAATCGTTTGAATCATTTTGTGAGAAATAGATGCCTGGTTATGAACAAAATACATAAATATCTCCGATAATTCATAATTGAAAAAATATTCCAGAGTTCTTGGACATTTTTTAAATTTAAAAAATATGAACGGAGAGGCACAAATAATTCCAAAACGCGCTCAATGGCAGATGTTAGCTCAATAACGAGCCATTTAACTTTTGAATATCCTAAAACTTTTTGTATTCAACCTTTGTGTCTTCACAAAATTGTTTTAAAGTAGCCACACGAACTGTAAAACGATTAAATTACAAATAAATTGTCGTTATTATTACTTTATATATATATATATATATATATATATATATATATATATATTTAATAATATGCACCTATTTCGTTAAATGCAATCAACATAGCGTCATGGGCCTAATATTTTCTTTTGGAGTAAATCTTGTAATTTTGTAAGAGTGTTTGGTGGGAAGGTCGACATTTCTAAAACACTTAGTTTATTTACTGCTCATCTACACAAATCTACCCTATCTCTCCCCTCTCCCTCTTTTCTCTCCTCTCTTGAAAGCTTATACTATATATACATCAATCTTAATTAGCATGATCACGTTCTCTTCTTCGGAGGAAGCTTTCTAATACAAATAATTGTTGAGGACTGAGAGTTCCCCAAGAGAACTGTTAGTTAGAGGACCCGTCACAAATTTACATATACACTAATCAGTCCCTTGCATCTTCATCCACCAAAATTTATGTGTGCATTATCAGCTGTTATTACAACAACTTTGGATTTCAAATTATTTTTATTTATTACTCTGTACAAGTGATTTGAGCATCGAGTCGTAAAAATCAGGTCGAAACTTCTGAAAATATCAGCAGTTTCAACCTCAATGGATTTTAAACTTAAAATTTTTACTTGAATGTGCCCTTGGTAACATTATAATACCTTACTAATATTGGATACAATTTGGTTTCATTATGATTTGATGCATCAGATAAAACCGTTACAAATGCTGCTTTTCTCAAGTCTTACTGCAAGTATTTTACAACTGTAATTTTTAAATACTGATTTAATAATAGCCTCACATTTTATACTGTCACAAGAAAATTTCGCATTGTAAAACTTTTTCAATAATTTAGTTGTACAATACATAATACGAAAACTTTGTTTGTGAATTATGGGATCAAATGCGAATGTTCCCTCCATTACAGTTAACTGTTTTTCATCTTCAGAATAATTGCAAATTTTAAGAAAAATTTGTTACTTTATTATTGAAAGCTGATGCATTTTATGATTGCATATGTTTGTTAGTGTTCAAGTGTTTCGTTATAGCTGCTCTGTCTCCAACTGCAATACAAAATTCTCCTCTGCAAATATTGTAGAAAACAATGGTGTCTCTCTTTGGTATGAGGAATGGAAATTCCTTTATCAATTGATCGTTTAAATGGCATTTGCTCTTTCTTGAATTTTCCATCCCTTAATTGAAATTAAAAATTAAAAATAAAATATAGAGCTACTCGAACGATGAAAGCACATTATGAATAAATAAAATTAATATATAAAACTAAAACTTTAAAAACAAAAACGATAAAACTTTAAATTAGTTAACATTTGTGTCGAAAACAGAGTCGTATAATATTGAATTAATGATTTAATAAAACGTGAATTGTACTTACTTGAGATTAATATTCACTGAGAAAGAAATAATTTCGTATTTCAGTTAGAGGTAAACTCGAAGTATAATTTAGAGACAATGGTGAAAGACTAGTGCTAGACACTTTTAAGTTCCCCTGTGTTTGCTTTTCATAATCGCGTGTTTCGGAATTGTACCATCACATGACTTTTGACAGTTCTGCGTGGCATCTCTGAATCAGAGATTGACGGATTAGTTTTAAAATATCGAAACGGAGGTTAGAAAGGAGGACTCTTTTAGAGAAGGGACAGAACCTACAAAAGGAGGACGATTAGTCGCCTTACTTAATATGTATTGTGTTGTGTGTGTTTCGTGTTTTTGTTTCGTATAGCTTCTTATATAATATGTTTAAAACAGTTTTTATTTTAAGATGAAATTGATTGAACTAAATATTTTCTTTTATTATATGAAAATAACACATCGATCAATAACTCCCGAGTCTAAAATTGAAAACAACATTTTTTTTGCAAAATTTTTTTTTTATTCATCAACATAACACCTATTGTTAATCACCTTTTAGGGTGATACAATCGTTCCA